>PVJO010001416.1:0-173564 GCA_004026905.1 Hystrix cristata
AGCCATTCCCCTGTGGGCACCAAGGGGTAACTCTAAAAGAATTCAGGCCCATTTTCCACACTGTAAATGCAGGTACGCAGCAGTGGCCCAGGACTGCTGTTCATCCCTGACAGAGATGGTCTGAAACATCAGCCCTAAGAGGGAATGAGCAGCACAGAGGGAACAACTCTGACACAGCGTGTGGGTGCCTGCCCAGAAGGGCTTACGGACTAATGCGCACACGGGCAGCGGCAGAGAGCTCGCTCTTAGTGGTATAAGTCTTTGCAAATCCTCTAGATTGACAGACGGATGGAGGGAAGCCGGTGTGTCTAGCGGGAGGCATTTCGGGCCACCTGTGGACAATGTGACAAGTCCGGAGACACAGGATCAGAGTGACCACATGCAGGATCTTGCCAGGAGGGGCAGACACCACTGCTGACCACCGTCCTTCAGACTAGCCTCTCTGATCACCACTAAGCCGGGCGGCCACCAGCCCACAGTCTACCTCCACACATCCCTCTTCCCTGCCCATGAGGAGCCCTGCTGTGCCAGCCATGCTCTGCCGCACCTGAACTTGACTCCTTGTATCACCAGCACCTAATGCCAACCGCGCTGAATACTTACCGCACAAACAAATAATGTACCACGGAAATGAGCCCCCTAAGAGAGCTGACATTCCAGGATAATCACGAAGGGCATCTTCGGTCGCTTGTATAAATGGACCTTAATTATGTCACACTCAAACACATGATCAGGGTTTGAGTCCCATTTGCTCCTGCCTGACGGAAGCTCAAACAGTCTGGCCACTCGCTGCACCCGTGGGAAACGCAACCGGTTCCACCACGTGAGGACTCTATTTGCCAGTTGCCAAAATAAGATCTTACTAACCGGAAGGGAAATAGTTCCCACCAGTGACAGGGGGACCCCCCAAATCTGGTTAGACCCAATGGTCTTCTTAAGAGAAACTTTCAGATCTTCACATCGTAAGTCCCTACTTTGTTGTGAATTCTACAAGGTTAGAGAGTATATTCATGGATGGGAGACAGCTCAGCTCAGGTTTTTAAAATATTCATTCATTTGTTTATTTCACATTATAAAGATACACCTTCCACCACGCAATTCTTTGAACCCTCGCAACATTTCCTGAGAAGCTGTTAAGTGCAAAATCCTCCGACAGGTACCAGAGGGAGCCAGAGGTGAACCCAACGGTCCACCCCAAAGACTCAGCTTTATGAGCAGCCAGACACGTACCACGTACCAACGATCCCAACACGGATTGGACCACAGCCTCTGCCGTACCAGAGCAAGAGGGATCAGAGAGAGAAGAACCTGGAAGAAGAAGATCCAGCAGGTGGAGAGGGGAGGGTGTGAGGAGCCTTGGAGGTGGGTGGGAATTCAGCAGAGAAATAGGTATGAGAGACCAGCAGCAGCCAGAGCAAGGGATGGACGGGAAATTTTTATTCTGCATCACTTATGTGCTGGGCATTTGACAGCCATAACTTGATTTTAGGCTCACAAGAACCCAGCGAATTCAGAATCACAGCTTCCATTTTTCAGAGGAGGAAAACGACTCTTGGAAAGGTTAATCGTGTGCCGAGTGAGGCAGAGCCAGGATTTAAACCCCCATTTAAGAGACACTGCTCTTTCTTCCAGGGCTGCCTCCCAGGGAGAAGAAAAGCAGCCAGACACATCTTAGGGACGTCAGCTCCATGTGGACAGGAAGAAGGAGCAACAGGGAAGAGATAACAAAGAAGATGCTTGATGGAGACAGGAAGGAGAGAGGAGGAAGACCAAGGAAGGGCTTCGTTTCTGGTGCTTTGAAGGTGAAGAACGTGAAAGGAAGTAGCACAGTTTCAGGGCCCAGCGAATAGGGAGGCTGAAAAAAAGTGGTAACAGTCGGGCAAGGTAACAGGGAAAGAAGAGGCAATGACTCAGGAGCTCGGGTAGAAGCTTTAGCCTCAAAATAAGGAGCATTTCTTCCCCCAAACAGAAGGGAAACAGAAATGATCCACAAAGGAGAAAGACAGAAAGAGAGAATGGAGGGAGGGAGGAAGGAAGGAAAGAGGGAGGGAGGGGAGGAAGGAAAGAAGAAATAACTCAGCAGCCTGGAGGCTGGCTCTCCTAGTGATGGGAGGAGGCCTTTTCTGGAGAGAGGAGGAGGCAGGGTCAGCTGGGGCTGGAGGACAGTGGAAAAGACGTAGAGCAGCTGTTGCAGCAACCTGATAGGGAGCTAAAAACGGAGCCGGAGGAAGATGCCTGCCGCACTCGGAGAGCCCCGCAGGAACGCGCAGGGGTCCAGTTACGCGGGTGCACAAAGCCATCCAGCAGGATCCAGCGACTCAGGGCCAGGAGGGGATGGAGGGTGGTCCAAGGAGACCCGGTGGACAGTCAGAGGGGGAGGGCGGGACAGGTCCAGCCAGGATGGGTCCGAGGTGCCAAAGAATAGGACGAGGCTCCGGGGCACCGGGACAGCGAAGAGGCTGAGCAGCAAGGCGTCAGTGGGACATCGGCCGGCAAGGGGCTCCGGCCCAAGCGCTCCTGATGGCAACTGGGAAGGTGGGGCCGCCCACAGGACACAGAGCCCCAGAGCGACAGAGATGCTGAGCACAAGGAGGCCACTGGGGTTGAGAGGTCAAGGAAGTGGGCAGGAGAAAGAAAGGCACGCGGACTGCCCTGCAAGCAGAGCGTGGCAGGGGCGGGGCGGGACAAGGACCGGAGCCACAGAGAAGCCACCGCCATGTGACACAGGGAAGTGCCTCAGTGGGTGCTTTCCTTGCTAAAAGGAAACTCAGCTTGATTTCCGGTGAAAGGCAGTCAGTCCTGGGTGCCCAGAGGGTGGGCCTGGGACACCCGGTGAACCCCTGCGCGTGTGGCTGCTCGGGTCCCTTCCATAAAGAGGCCCGGTCTTCGCACAGAAGCTGCATGTGTCCTCCACGTCGTACTTCAGTCACCTCGAGGTGATGTAGGACGCCCGACAGGACTTGAGTCCCACGTCAGCAGTTCTTACACTATTTGGAGAAGCATGACCAGAAAAAGTCCGTACCTATTCTGTATACACATATTTCTATTTTCGCTACATTCAACCTGTGGTTGGCTGAATCTGCGGGTGCAGAAGCCCGCAGATCGGGGCGGTCATGCCACTCACTCCCCCAGGTGAACGCGAAGGCAAACCCTTTGCAAACATTCACCTTGGAGCACGTCCTGTGGCGGGCACAGCTGTCCAGCGACAGTGCTAACCCCGCCCTGCCCCTGCCTCACCCTGAAAAGGAAAACGGAAGTGAAACAGGGTCACAGAGCCTGGCCTGGTGGTGCACACCGGTAACCCCAGCTGCCTGGGAAGCTGAGGCGGGAGGATTGCAAGTCCAAGCTCCGCCTGGGCAATTCAGTGATTAGGAGACTCTGCCTCAAATAAAAAAATTGTTCATAGCCAGGTGTGGTGGCGCGTGCCTGTAATCCCAACAGTCAGGAGGCTGAGGCAGGCGGATCACCAGGACTTGGAGGCCAGCCTGAGGTATATAGTGAATTCAAGACCAGCCTGGTCTACATAGTGAGACCTGTCTCAAAAAAAAAAAAGATAACAATAATAACATAAAATTTAATTTTTTTAATTTTAAAAAGGGTTGGTATGTAGCTTAGCAAAATAAACAAATAAATAGTGTCTAACGTTTACAGAAGGTCTTGGAGGTCACTCTGCTCCGTTCTGACTTCCTGTAACAGCTCTAGGAGTGGCGCGCCCAGCCCTGTGCACTGCTGCTCACACAGCCGCCGAGAACGCCCTCCCCACCCAGCACACAGTCCCTCTGGCCGCAGGACGGGCGCTCCCCCTGGCCGCCTTCCCCCGGGACCCGGCTCTTGGCCTCCTGCACGCTGTCCCAGTAACAGGAACCTGAAGACAGTCAGCGCTTCAGCCTCCTTCCCCTAAACCGTCGGGCCCTCTGCCCCGCCCAGGAGCCCTCCCCGGTTCCGCCCCATCCTTCCTGCCCAGTCCCTTGTCAGGTTATGAGCTCGGTGGAGTCGTAAATGGGGACTACGCAGGATACTGACTTGCGCCGGCCATTGCCTAAACCCTTGGTGCCTGTTAGTTTATTTAATCTCTATACCATGCACCTTTGGTCCCCTTCTTATTCCCATTTGACATAGGAAGAAATTGAGGCAGGAAGTGGGAAATAACCAACCCAAGACTACTTATTACCATCCGCAGAGTTGAGGGTCAAGTTCAGCCCATCCCGGTGAGCTCCTCACCCCACGGCAGTTCCCCTGGACTCCCCCTAGGGAGCTGAGCCCGGATCCATCCCTGGGACTTGGAGTGCATTGTGCCACGTCTCACTGGGCATCCGAACTTTTAAAGGTGCCCAGGGGTCCCTTCTGCTCTGGACCACCCACCACCGGTGCCCCCAGGCCGTCGATCCACAGGGCAGCACTAAATTAGAGGGGCGCAGTGGAAATTTGCAAGTGTCCCTGGTGCCGGATGACACTGGGATGGGCCAGACACAGGTGACAAGTGCCAGCCTTGCTTAGATGGCGTGAGTTTCGAGACATGGGGAGGCCCCTTTCTCAAGAAAAAAAAGGTAAGAGAAAGAAGACAAAATCCCTTCCTTCCGGGTGCCTCAGTTTCTGGGGCTGCCCTGGAAAGGATTTCCACCACGGCAAAGCCCAGCCTGACCACAGAGCCGTGGTTTCCTCCAACAGACAGCCACCTGCGTGGTCACAAACAGCACAAATTCTGGGCCTCCCTTCACCCCGAGGGCAGATGCCAACCCTCACAGTCCACACTCCGCTCCTGACTGACTTTGTAGGTTAGCACAAGAAAGCCCTGCACAGCCGCCCTGTGTGCTGAGGATGGGTCTCCCCGCCGAGTCTAAATCCAGTTATTGCTTTTAAGGTGAGAGCGTCCTTCTCCTGCCAACAAGAGCCCACAGATGTGCCAGGGCCCAGGGAGGAGCTGACCTTGAGCTACTCAGGGATGCTGCACCCTCTTCCTCCCTGCTCTGCCCAGAGCCAGCCCCAACCCCCAGACAGCCATGGCAACCCCGGTACGAATACAGGAAAAGTACCCTCATCCCTAAGCCCTCTTAATATTTAATGCAGACATCTGAATGCAAATTGACTTTGCTTTTGTTTTAGCCCCTTCCTTCCACCCCTCTAATACAAGAGCCCTTCATCCATGAGGGCTGCAGCCATCCAGAGTGGGAAGCTGGGAGCAGCGAACTCCCGAGAAAACCTAACTGCACGTGGAGGTGCAGAGCCTACGCTTCCAAGTGGCAGTGTCTCTCAGGGGCGTTTATTCTCCACAGAGGTCACAGTGACTCAACCAACTTGTGGGAGAAGGAATTTTGCAGGCAGCAACAGAGTATTAGTAGCCTGGAAGCCCCTGAAAAATAATCTCCTCCTAAACCTATAAATCTTCCCCTTTTCACAGCTCAGCAAAGGCAGACATTTGGGCAGACCGCCCCGTTTATGAACCTGTGAGGATTTCTAGCCTGTGTGCCTGGACTCGGGGCGGAGGGCTAAAGGGGGACATCGGATTGTAAGAAGAGACGGAGGAAGGCAATGTCAGGACACTATTCAATTGCTTGGGATGGCAAAGGACGAAGCAGGTGCTTGAGGAATAAGGCAATGGAACAGATCTGGGGTGTCCGTTAAGGAATTGTTTCAGTTTCTGGTAAGACTGGGAGGCTGGTGCGGAGTGCACTTGCAGCTGGGCACAGTGAGTAGAAATCCCAGCCTCTGGCTGTATTTTTGCAGGGAGGAGAGCAGAGACAACTCTGGCAAATGTCTACTTTACGGCTGGATGCATTTCAATTTTTGTATCACTAAGTGTGTGCACGCACACACACACACACTCAGGAGCTGTGAGAGCTGGTCTTCTCTCAGATGAAAAGTGTGTGTGCATATAAACAATGCAAGGACCTGGGGCCGCAGAACGAATAAGTCCGCTAATACCGCTATTTCCTATGCTCTCCTAAGACATTTGCCGGGACAACGATGCCGGAATCCTTTGGGAGCCGCACCCTAGATTTATGGTGGACATTCGTAACCCACAGCGAAGAGACAGACCCGAAGTGGCTCTGTGATGGTCCCAAGGTCACACACAGAGTCAGGGCTGCCGCCTGGAGAGAACCACCCTCCCCACGCACCCCACACACACAGCGGGGCTGTTCTGTTGGGTGTTCGGATGTCTCGCCCGCTATGACAGTGGGAGCTCGAGAGGCGGCAGTGACCCACGGAGCTGCCCTCAGGAGCCTGCTGGAGGGAGGGCATGACATATGCTACAAGAAGGTGGCTCTTTTCCCTTCAAGTATGAAAGCTGACGCTTGGCCAGTTTTTCTTAGCTGTGAGGACCACCTATGCCTTGAATCGCTTCCCGCACAGAGCACATTTCCACATGCTGATGGTAGCATTTGCTTTTGCCATTCATTATCCAGTGATTCCGCGTTGTGTGTGACAACAGGGTCCACCCAAGAATCTCTCTGTGACTGTCGCAGGAGCGACCTGTCCTGGCCGGGCAGGAGACTCGGCAGGGAGTGAGAAGGCCACCTCCCCCCTGTCGAGGGTGCTTCCCTCGGGAGCCGGCCTGCACCCAGGGACCCCTTATCCCTCCTGCTCCAGGCTTCCAGCTGCCCGCGGCCCCCCGATGCCAATCTAGGGCACTGCGCCCTCCCCGCCGCCCCACCTCGGCGTCTAGGCCACCCTGCGTCCTCCTCCTCAGCCCGCTCACACCGGGCCTTTGCCGCCAGCAGCCTGGGTGACAGGACTGGGAGCTGTGGGACCCGGCAAGGACTCTGACCTGTAGGGGTGCAGAAGATGGGACCAAGGAACGGTCAAGCCTCGGGATGCCCGTGGCTGGGGAGGGGGGAGGGGCCCGTGAACTGGAGTGTTTCCTGCAGCTGTGAAAGTCCGTCTCGGAGGCTTCTCGAATAAACGTGAGTTTATGGAATGAAAAGGCTCCTGATGTCTATACCGGAAACAGGGGTCCAGGGTCGGTGCGGCCCGGGTCCTGGGCCTTAATGACCCCAGAAGATGCCTGCGATGTGAAAACAGTGAGGAAGACAGAGGTGATCACACCTCTCAATAGATTCTCAGTGACCTCAAATCGAAGGAAAAAACTAGAAGCGTTGATTGAAGTCATCATTAAAGGATGAAATTATTATTTTTTTCTTTGTATTTTTCTGTATTTTCCAGATCATATTTTGTCCATGTTTTGTTTTTTTAAACTATTACATTTAAATTTGGGGCTTAAAACTATTTTCCTTTGTAAGAGATGAGAGCAGCCAGTACTATTTGGGAAGCAGGGCTATGTATCTTGTGGGATGTATTTCATCCAACATTTTCTTTTCAGATGCCTATCGGGCTCTGTCTTCAAGATGACCCAAATCTAGCTCCGTGGGATGCATCTGTACTGTAGACCCAGTTATTTGGGAGGCTGAGGCAGAAGGATCACTTGACCTAGGAGTTCAAGCCCAGCCTGGGCAAGATAGTAAGACCCTCATCTCACAAAAGAAGTTAGGCCTGGTGGCGCATGCCTATAATTTCAGCACTGTGGGAAGCTGAGGCAGGAGAATAGCAAGTCCCAGCCCACCCTGGGCAACTTAGTGACTTAGCAAGGCCCTGTCTAAAAATTAAAAACGAGAGGGCTATAGACGTAACTCAGTGCGAAGGTCCAAGGTTCATTTCTCAATACCGGGGAAGAAAAAACTTAAAAATTCTTTTGTATCATCCAAAATGCAAGAAACATTTTTCGTTGTTTTTGTTGTAGTTGTGGCTTTCTTGTTGTTGTTGTTTCTTTTGAGACAGAATCTCCCTGTGTTAACCGGGCTGGCTTTCTGGCCTTGAACTTGCAACCCTCCTGCCTCAGCCTCCCTAGTAGCTGGGATTACAAGTGTGTAACACCAGGCCTGGCTCAGAGAGTCGATTCTTGAGCCTTCCACTGGAACCCGGAGCCCTGGGATTACACGGGCCCTTCAACACCAACAGCTGTTCCTCCTCGGACTCTCCCTCCTGCTGCCCACCCGCTTGGCCTATGCCAATGGCTGTGAGCATGGCCGCCCTCCACTTTGCGATGCTGTGTCTCCCTGCAGGTTTCCGGAGTCTTCTGCCCTTGGCTGCGTGAGTGCTCTTCCTGGAGTCCGCCCCACCCTGTCCTCGCCTCACGGGTTCAAGTTGTCACCCTGATGGGAGGCACTTGGTCCTCAGCACTCCCGCGTGGCCAGCACTTCCTGGTCTCTAGCTGAGAGTCTCTGCTGTTTCAGCCCGACACACACACCTCCACCCCTCATTGTTACTCCCTGTTTCTGGCCGGCTGCCCTGCCCTGCCCTGCCCTGCGCTGCCATATGCAAATGACACCTCCACACTGACCCAGGCGGCCGCAGGATGTGACCATCAGCTAAACTTGCCGTCTGCTGCGAACTGTGAACCTCCCGCCAGCTGATAGAGACAATTTGCAGAGTGAGGCCCTTAGAAAGAAAAACAGTATGAATATTGAAAGAAACAGGCACCCAGTTAAAATTCAGAAGCCGCTCCCAATTTTAAAGTATGATAAAAATCTATAAAACCAGCAAATACATAAACAATGAAAATACCACAGTCATTCCATTAAAATCTGAACTAAGATGTAGATGTTTCCTTCTCCAAAATCATTCAATCTACTTTTGCAAATTCTCACTAATACAATAAAGGAAGTTTTTTAAAAAGCATAAATACCAAGGAATGTAGCCCAGTGGTAGAACATTCACCTAGAGTGTGCAGTCCCTATACTGCAAACAAAAAGAAGTATAAATATCAGAAGAAATACGCCCATGTATATATGAGACTATATGTCTAAAACAACAAAAGACCTTATCGTGAAAATCGATCATCAGTACTGAGAGAATTTGGCAAGATAGCTACATACAATACATTTATGAAAATCGAAGTCCTTACTGATATTAGAGATAACAAATTTTAAAAAGTAATGGAGAGTTCGATCCCAGCACCAAAAAATAAAATAAACAAACAAATAAATAAATAGAAATGGAAAATATTATTCACCATAGAAAAGAAAAACAAAAAATGTCCATAAATAAATGTAACAAGAAATATATAATAATTTTTAATAAAATTTTATTAAAAGGCATGCAATGCTCCTGGATGAGAAAATTTAAGGAAATAATACATACAGTCTAAAGTCAATATAATGATTTGCTAAGAATTTGGAATTCCAATCGGTCAGAATCCAAAAAGTCACTTATTTACATGCTAAAGAAGATAATCTTGACATTTCCACGGAAGAATAAATATGTAAAATTGATGAAAAAAATTTGGAACTAACACAGTGAGGGATCTTGCTCTTCCGCATAGCAACACTAAAGGTTAAAGCCGCTGCAGCCGGGCGTGGTGGCACATGCCTGTAATCCCCTGCTCAGGAGGCTGAGGCAGAAGGATCTCTGAGAGTTCAAGGCCAGCAGGCCCTGTCTCAAAAACCAAAACAAAAAGAATAAATAAACAAAATAAAGCCACTGTAAACTCCATGAAATCGCCACACAAACAAACAAATAGATCAATGACAGAGCAGAAACAGACCCAAGGAACAGACCCAAGGAAATATGGCTATTTCCCAGACAATAAAGGAGGTGCGTGGATTGGAAAAAGGGGAGGGATTATTTCACACATTCTGTTGGCATCCCTGAGAAGCACCTGGAAAAACAATTTAATTCAATGCCTCCTTCTCTGTATCATATTTTAAGAAGGCAAGGAGACATAAAGAGTCTTAACCTCGAAAAATAGGCAATAAAAGTTTCACAAGAGAATACGTGGGAAAATGATTCTTCCTTGAACCAGACAAGGTTATAAGTGAAACAGGACTCTTAGATGCTAGAAGAGGCAGACCGAGAGATTTGGCTGCCTGATAATTTCCCGATGACGTCCAGGTGCCCTGTGACAAGCCGCGTCCCACCGAGGCAAATGATAAACACTAGGCTGGGAGACAGCATCCGCAATGTTACGGCAGCCTTGGGTCGAGGTCCCCGACTCTTTAATCCTATAAATCAATAATTAAGAGAAATAACCCCAAAGAAATACAAAGAATAAAACATAAGTGGTTCTCGGGAAAAGAAGGACAGGGACACGCCCCTCACGCCAGGGCAGTGTGAGTTGATGGATTTGGGGGGAAGCGAGCAGGCAGGGGGTGTTGAGACCCGGCACACCCAGCAATCCCGCTTAAAGATATCTGTTCTGTTAGACGTGAAATGTTCTCTCTCCTGTATGGACTCAGTACAGGGGAAGGAAGTAAAAGGGTAGGAGAGACACTAATAGAGAAGGGGAAGGAATCAGAGAATAGGGGAAGGGAAGGAGAGTCATGGGAGAAGGAAGAAAAGATCAACATATATTATGTGTATGTATGAATAATGCCCAAAAATTCTCTATTCTGTGTAACTAACACACACCGAACATGCACTAAAAAAAGAAAATGTTGGTAAGTACAAGATTTCATTTGAGAGTTGCTCATGATAGTAAAGAACTAGAAGCAAGTTCAAAGTCTGTCAAATAGTGGGGAATGACAAGAAACTCCACCACATGTTCATGTGTACTATCATGCAACTCTTAAACGAATTAGGGACCTACAGCGATCCAGGAAGATGTCCATGCTAAAATCTAAAGTGAGAGACAACACGCAAACTTAGATATATACCCTCCTCTAATCCAAGATCCCCAGTAGATGCCCTGTATATCTTATGATTTTTTCTTCATATATATCTATAATAAAGTTTAATTTGTAAATTAGGCATAGGAAGAGACGACCAACAAGAGCAATGAAACAATTATAACAAGATACTGTACTAAAAAGCATATAAATGGGATGCCTCTCCATTTGTCTTGCCCAGAATATCTTGCAGCGCTGGGCTCACCGTCTCCTGGCACAGCAGGAGAAGATGCCTCGTGCGTGGGGTGTGACGGGGGTTGACCGGTGTGGGCACCGTGTTGCAGCCTCAGGCTGCTGGTGACCTTGCCCTTCTGCCGTGCTGGCGGACATGCGGGCACGGAAACCTTGGAGGGGAAACTCCAGCAGGAGGCTGATGGATTACGACCCCAGTTCTTCAATGCAAAACCACTCACAATATGAAGTTTTTGTCCTATGAAACAGGAAAACTTGAAATCCCATGATGACAGCACCTAGAGGGTGGGGAGAAACCAGATGGAGGAAAGGGGGAAGTTGGAGTTTGTTGTTTACTGCTGTGTGTTGTTTTCAATCACTTCAATTAACATGTGTTATTTTTATAATTTTTTAAAAGTCAAGAAAGGCTGAGAAGATGGTGTAGCAGGTAAAAGAAGATCATGTGGGGCTTTTTGTTTTTGTGTTTTGTTTTGGTACTGGGGTTGAGCACAGGGCCTTTGTACTGAGCTACATCCCCAACACTTTATGTTTTTTATTTTGAGATAAGGTCTCACTAAATTGATAAATTGAGCAGGCTGGGCTGGAGCTTGTGACCCTCCTGCCTCAGCCTCCCAGCGTGCTGGGGTTACAGATGTGGGGCCACCATACCTGGTGATCAAGTGCTTTTTTTTTAATATCCATGACCCATAGCAGCAGCGTGCAAGCAGAAGGGCAATCCACAGCTGCTGAGACGGAGAAATGCAAGCTGACTCTGGTTAGCAGGTAGACAGACTCAAGTCTGAGACCCAGCATAGTACTAGCACTGAGCTACCAGCCCTAACCACACAGCAGCACTCGTCCCCACCACCTTCCCCGTCTACAGGCAGCAGTGGGGAGACCTGCAGCCAGCCTGCAGTCTGGCTCTCCACTCCAAGGTCATCCTCTTCACTCCAAGGTCATACCGCAGAACCTGGGGATCCACCTGTCCTTTCCCTTTACTTTTCAGAGAGACATTAAATCTCAGGCCCTCATAAGGACAAACCACCCCTGCTGAACTCACACTTGCATTGTGAAATGCCTCTTAAGAAAGAAACAATAAATAGGCTGAGCCCTGTGACACTCTGCTTCCCCAAGGCTGTGCCTTGGCTAGCGGCCTTCAGCTTACCCTTGACTTCCCTACCCAAGGAGCCCTGGAGCCTCCTGCACACTTGGCTAATCATCAACTAAGGCGGGCAGAATTCAAAACTGACAGCCGTGCTCATTAAAAAAAAAGTCTTGGTGGGGGGATTGCAACTCAGCCATTTCATTATTCATTTGAAGCATCTGAAGTGAAGGGAAATTTGAGAGTGGCACAAAGAGAGGAGCCTTTTATGGAGCCTTTCATCTGGGCAGCAGATTTACGAGGCCTCTGGAGACCCAGAATAACTTTCCCCTGATGAAGCACCAGGCAGGACCACCCCACCCAAATGCGAGTGCAGGCCCCAGAGAGGGAGATGCAGAGAGGTACCCGGCTGGCCGGGGGTGCCTGGGGCCTCGTGGTTGAGATCTGAAGAAAGCTAAACTTCTCAAAATGAACCGGTAGAACTGAGCTATTAAGTTCTGGGTGGTTTGTGTTTTGGTTTCTTGTTAAATGACTTCTCGGCCAGGCGGCTGCTCAGGGCTCGGTTTGAAATACAGGGAGGAAGTGACAGAGTGACAGAGCAGCGCAGGTGCCAGTGTCCAGCGAACGCGTGCGGAACGGTAGGAAGGCGTAGAGGAGCTGGCGGCGGGCACCCAGCCGGGGCAGGGCTTCAGCAGCCTCCCTCCAGAGCACACGTGGGCCAGGAAACAGAAAGCCGAAACGTTCAACATGCCCTGAAATGGAATTACAAGCTGGTGATTTAACAGCAAGAGTCAAGGCAGAAAGCAAAGGAGCTCTCCCCCAAGCCTGTCGCCTGAAGCGTCGTCACAACCGTGTTTGGCTTTGCTTTTGGATGAAATATTGAAAGAAGCCCCCAAAGTGCTGCTCTGCGAAACTGTAAGGAGCATTCATTCTCAGCGCTAAAGATGGCCCAAGACATGAAAGGGAGCAGTTTGAAAGCAGGACCGGAGCAGATGTTCGTACACCCGTGTTCAGAGCGGCATTCTTCACAACAGTCAGAAGGCGGAAGCCACCCAAAGGCTCGCAGCCGGATGAATGGATGAAGAAAATGTGCACTCGTGCAAGGGGACACTCCTCAGTCCTTTAAAGAAAGGGAATTCCGACATCTGCCACAGCGTGGCTGGACCTCAGGGACACTGTGCGGAGTCACAGAGGACACTCCCGTAGGATTCCACCCTGTGCGGTCCTGGAGCAGGCAAGCTCAGAGGCAGCAAGCAGAATGGTGGCAGCCGGGGCTGGGGAAGAGGGACAGGGAACTAGTGTTCTACTGGAAGCACTTCCATGAGAGGTGATGGAGAGTCCTGGGAACAGCACGACACGAACATAGTGCCACAGGCTGCACCCTTGCAAATGGTTAGGATGGTGAGACTCGTGTGTGTTACCCCCACAGGAGCAAGACCAGGCCGGGGCAACGTGAGTTTGAGGAATACGGCTACGCCGGCTTTAACAATCCCCCACAGGAGAGGAGCAGCAGCTGTAACCTCAGATGGAGTCTAGTCCCTTTGCACTTGCTTTGACTTGTATTTTGATAATTTCATTGACGTCAGTGTAACTGACAAGTAGTATACATTTAAGGTTTACTGTGTGATGTGTTGATCCACAACTAGTTCAGTCTGTCCACTGGCTCTGGGTTCCCAGACTCAACCAGTCTCTGGAGGAAAATGTCCCCAAAACTCTGCACCTGTATTGGACATGCACACTTTTTTCTTGTCTTTATTCCCTATCTAATGCAGTGTCACAACCATTGCCATAGCATTTAGGATTAGGATTTTTCTGTTGTTTTTGTTTTCGTTTTTGTTTTTAGACAGGCCTTGCTATGTAGTTCAGGCTGGACTTGAACTCACAGACAGTCCAGGCTGGCCTCAAGCTTGCAGCAATCCTCCTGCCTCAGCCTTCCTAGTGCTGTGATGCCAGGCATGCTGCCACCACACCTGGCTGTATTAGGTAGTTTGTAAGTGATCTAGAAATGATTTAAAATCTATGGGAGGATGTGGGTGGGTGCTATACAAACACTACACGATTTTATAGAAGAGACTTGAGCATCTTGGACTTTGGCACTCGTAGGTGGCCGTGCAGGGTTCTGGAACCCATCTCTTGTGGATACCGAGGGATGACTGTAGCTGTTCATTACAAAATGACTGCAGTGATCACACTATTTAACGCATCCGTCACCTCACATAGTTATCATTTTGTGGCGAGAACGCCTAAGATCTTGAAGAGTCTCAAGTATATAACATGTTACTGTTAACTACAGCCAGTACGCTATACATTATGACTCCAGGACTCACTCATTTAGAGCTGAAAGTTTGTTTCCTTCACCGACATCTCCCCATTTCCTACCCTTCCCCCACTGGCTCTCTGTGAGTTCAGAATAAGGGTCCAAAACCAGATTCCACCCACAACCGCGCCCCTGAGGTACGAAACCACGAACAACCCAGAACAGCCACAGCGATCTCGGGAAAGAAAATTAAAGCCGGAGGTATCACATGTTCTGATTTCAAACTATACTCGAAGCTATAATGAGCAGAGCAGTATAAAAAACAGGCGGAACACATGGACACACAGAACAGATTCCGAGCCCAGAAATAAACCCGGCACGTGTGGTCGACTGAACTGTGACAAGGGTGCCAGGATTACACCTGGGGAGACACGTCTCTTCAACAAGCAGAGCTCAGAAAACTGGGTATCCACATGCCAGCCCATGAAATCAGGCCCATATCTTACACCATACTCCCAAATTTACTTGAATCGTGTTTCATTTAGACAACTAAGCATCCTAAATGAGTTGTCACTGACCTGTGGAAAGATCGGGACAGGCCAGTCTTTTCAAGCCTTCCCTGCTCCCAAGAGGAGACAGAGTACAGCCTTGTAAACAGCAGGCAGCAAGGCTGGACTGGGGGCCGCGGTGTCGGGGCATGCAGCCAGCCCATCTCCACCCCACGCCGGTGCTTGACCCCGGGCCGCCGCCTTGGGCCTCTGCTGGAATATTTTCAGGGACCCGCTAGCCACACCCCCTCTTCCCAGAAGCTGCCACCGCTACGCTTTGGACTCTGACCAGCTAACCTGGTTGAGCCCCAGGTAGAAATCTCAGGAGTGGCTTTGGGAGCAAGTCGGGGGCCTTTTGTAGCATTCAGGAATTCACGGTTAAGAATGGAACTGTCTTCCCTCGGAACCAGGTCTCAAAGACACACGTCCGGACATGGCGCCTGCTGGTCACTGCGTGTGGGCCATCTACACCTGCCCACTGTGGCCTTGGCCAGTCTGTCACTGCTGTCACGGCTGAAGCCCACAGACCCTCCCTGAGAGCCCAGCCCGGCCTCACTGTCCAGGACCTGGGTGGGGCCAACCCCAGCAGGAAGGGCCTACGGATGCCAGCCCCGCCCTCAGGCCCTTGGCACAGCTCCCTCCTGCCTCGTCCAGTGCTGGTACCCACCCAGCCGCAGCCCTGAGTGCTGCTCCACCCCCACATTCCCACTCTACATTTCAGTCCCAGGAAAGAAAATCTCGTCTCCTTCCCTGTGTGATATTTCTGGAGTCTGGTTAGTATCCCAGGTCTACTAGAGTCCCCCAGGGCAGGGCTCAGCCTACGGTGCCTGCCATGCCCACAGCCCCTCCGCCTGCCCACCTCGGTGTGGCTTCCTGGACTGGGTAGCAGACACTGCCCACAGTAGCTTCCTCTCGACCGGCCAGGGATGGACTGAGAGCCCACACGTGCCGGTCTTCACACTAGGGCTGAGAACGTGTGCTGCGCACAGCCAGATCTGCAGGAAGCGGAGCGGCAGTCAGGAAGTAGGGAGAATGCTAGCGATGGCAGTAAGCAGGAGCCGCGGAGAAGCAGGAGGCTTAGGGAAGGTGGAAGAAAGGGAGAGAGCAGGAGCCCAGGTAGAGGGAGCTGCCCGCCGTGCCACCATGAGCCGTCGGGAAAATCACCAGAGCCTGAGCCATAGCCCGGTGGCTGCCCGCCTGCCTTCCTCCTCCAGCGTCCCTTCACCCGGCCCCCCGTGGCAGCTCCTTCACTTCTGCTGCACGGTGAGGGCCACCTACCCGCCCTTCGGTCATGGAGCACCCACGCTGGTGTCTTACCCCTGCATGCTTCGCCCGCTTCCTTTGCCCCTTCAATCCCAGGACTCCGGTCCCTCGCCCCATCCTGTCGCGTTCATGCCCCGTTACTCCGCTTGACAGTCGCCTCTGCTCTGTCAGCACAAATTCTCACACCTTGTCTCTCACTACATCCCTCTTTTTCTTTACTTTTGCACAAAATTCTAGCTTCCTTGGGGTCGTCGCCGTCACCCAGAGAGCCAGCAACTCCCCTCGGCTGTGAAGGAACAAGAGGAAACCCACCATCTTGAGGCTTTCCAGCAGTCTCCGCCTGGGCTTTGTCACTAAAAGGCACGTGGACGGAAGGCCCACTCTGGCTCTCATGATCTCATTTCGCTTCAAGGGGGCCGTGGCCAGGTGCTAGAGCCCGAGGTCCCCAGAGCAGGAGCGGGACGAGTGTCACCTGGGAACTTGTCCCAGATGCCAGTTCTCCGGCCCCATGCAGACTTCCCGGATCCAAACCCCTGGCCTGGGGCCCAGCACCACTCTGGGGGTTCCGAGGCACACTCGGGTTTGAGAACCACTGTTCCATATTATAAACTTGCTCCTCTCCCTGGCTGCACGAGGCCCTCATGGCTAAAAACATCCCCGTGGAACAGCAGGAGCTGATCCACCTCAGACCCCGTGACAGCTCAGCGCCAGCCACGGCTCAGCCTCCCTGCCCTGCCCCAGTCTAATCTCTCCTAATGGCATCACCTCCAGGTACCCCTCTGTCTCCCTGAGCTCCTACTCTCCCCTCCAAAGATAACAAAGACCTCTCGGGCCTTCAGAAGGCTGCTGGGCAAAGGATGGGCTCTGCGCGCGGAGCAGGTGTGCAGGCTCCATCTCTTACTGGAGTGCGGGCCAGGCAAATCGCCATGATGGGCAGCAGGTGCAGAGTGGCTCAATGGATTTCAGAATATCGCTTCTCACTGTGGCTCCCAGTGCTCATCTAGATCCAATTTAACTGTGGACATAGCTCTCCACAGGATTTAAAAAAAAAAGACAACCTTGATCTTGTCCTCCTCCCCATTACCCCGCTAACCTGCTTTCTTTGCCAGTTCCGCAAAGTAGCGGTCCCAGGCCGCACCCCGGCCCCTGTCTGCAAGACCCCTTCTCTCCAGAAGTTAGACAGCCCTCTGAGGGAGGGGGGCTGTGCACAAAGGCTGCGAGGTAGCTCGGTCAGAGTTCATTGCTGTCAGGTAAATAAAGGAAGATTATTCAAGGAATGAGCCAGCCCCTTGAAACAATAGTTCCAAGGGGAGCCCGAGTAAGCCCAGGGAGGCAAAGAAGAGGAAAGGGTTGGCTCTGTCCCGGCTGCGACGCACCTGCCCCAGGACTGGAGACCTGAAGGGACCATCTGCCTTCAGTGGCCCATGAGCTGGGAGGAAGCGCCACTCGGACCCAAAGCAGAAAGCAGGCAAGACCAGAAGGACACAAATACTTGTCAAGGAAGCAGGGAGAAAGCCCAATAGGCAGGACCCCAAAGCTAAACAAAGGGATCCGGAAGTCACTGCTGAAAGTTGTGCGGACAACTGCGGCCCTGTGTCACACCTTCACACACTCACTTGTAGTCTGCAGGTGTTACCGAATCCTAGACGCCAGCCTTGAACATAAGGCCTTGCCCTCCCGTCACTCACTCCTCACACCTGTGGTCCATGCCCACCCCACCCTGAGAGTTGGCCACCACTCAGCCCCTGACCTCAGGGAGCCCAAAGGCTAGAGAGAGAGAGCAAAACAAACAGATTATAAAAGGACGTCCGTGATTTAAAAAGAAAACAGGAAGAGGGGAAATGTAGGTGGCCAACACCATGGGACACGGGGATCCACCCACAGGGCGGAGGATAAGGCAAGGGTACAGTCTCAACACCCCCAAAGCTCCTTGGGATAGAGCAGGCACTCACGGGGACTCCCGCCTTGTGCGATGTGGCGGATGCCATTCACTTTCCTTTTCCCGTTCCCCACATAGTTCACTGGACTGAAACTGGGAGATGCAAGACCACCAGAAATAATCCTGCGGCTGGGGAAGGGTTATTTCTGGGTGCAGTGTGGATGGTAAAAGGACCAGCCATGCTCGATCATTGTTGAAGCCGTGTTGGGTACAGGATGGCTTATTGTGCTAAGCACTCCACTGTCAGTGGTACGTGTGCAATTCCCCGTGTAAAACCTTCATGTTCCTACCGACAAATCTCAAGCATTACCTCAAACTCCACCACGAAGCTCCCTCCACGGTCATCCCACACCCCCACTCGAAGTCTGTGGTCCTTAGAACTTCCGCTGAACACTGAGCAGAATGCTGCTTCTCTCTAGTGCCTGGAGCCAAAAGCAGCTTTTCCCGGGAGCCAGATGGCATCCAGCCGGGGCCCAGACTGTGGGGGACGCACACAGCCAGTGGGCTACCGGCTCCTGAGGTGAGACCCAGGCTCGCTCGCCTGTGCCCAGGCCCAGTCCCAGAGTGCGAGCAGCAGCTTTACTCCCAGTCACCAGAAATGACAAGAAAGGGATGGAGAGCCTAACAGTCTGGCTGGCCACACAAGGTGACCCGCCATCCTGGTTTGCCGGGACTGTCTAGTGCTCAGTGGAGTGGCTCCCAGAAGAGCACACTGCTCTGAGACAGTTCTGGTGGCCACATGATTTAGGGACTGGAGACTGATCCTGGACACGGCTGAGAATTCAGGGAAACCTCCAGTCCCAGCACCACGGACACAGGTTTCAATAGTAACGCTGTTCCACTTTCCAGATTCCTGGCAACATGTGTCCCCAGGCTACCGGGGCCGGCACAGCTGACAGGCCCGGGAACATTCCTGATCTTGCCCTTCTTGCCTGCCTTCCGTGCAGACTGCTTGAGAACAGGACAGCTCATCCGCCTCTAATTCCCACCTTCGCACGTGATGAAACGCCTCTCTACCTTTGCCCAGCCCTGTCACTTCCCAGCAGGGGCGATGCTGGCTGTCTGGGGCTTCCCTCCTGCGTCTGCAAGTTGCCTAGCTTTGGTCTCTCACCCAACTCCGGGTCTGAGTCTTTACCGTGTTCTTCACACCCAGCTTCACACCCAGGTTTCTTTGCGAGCCGAACACCTTGCACGTCTGAAAACACACCCCGAGGTCATGTGGAATATGTTTTTAAATAGCGTGGGAAGGAGGTTTCCAAATTAGCAAGTTTCTACTGATACTTTCCTCTAAAGGATCGAAAACCAGGAGGTGTGCGACCCCTTGGATGCTCCACGGTGGGCAGCAGGCTGTGTAGCAGCTCCTTTGTTCATAATGATCCCTTTATTTCCTTGGCATTCAATGCCTCCTTACCCACAAAACCAGCTCATTTTTACTGGCTTGATTTATCTAAGAAATTATTTTTAGCGTTATGCCTGGAACCAACTCCATCCATGTGGCTAAAAAAGCTTATCTTTTGCATTTGCATTTGCCTGCTATTACATTAATGAAGCTTTACTGACCAGAAAAGAATGCCCATGGTATTCTTTATAAACACCGTCCCACAAGGAGCAGCAGATGGGGTGGGGGAGGATAGTTAAACCAGAATCACTTTTCAGACTGTCTCTGGTCACCAGTGAAACATCTTTTGCCTCCCCAAACTCTTTCTCTTTGGTACAATAAAGGATTTGGACAAACTTATCTCCGTGGCCTTCCTTCTGCTCCAAAATGCTACGACCTTTCCAACTTACTACGTTCTCTCGCCTCCATCAGTTATTCCCAAAGCATAGTTAACAGGAACCGAGCGTATGCTGAAAACGAAATAAGATAATAAGTGATTACACTGCAGGATGTATAAAAGATTAAATAAGTCAATTTTTAAAATACAAAGAATTTAAGGGGAAAAACCTAATTAGCCGGTAAACATTGGAAAGGTGTTCAGCCTTGCTAGCAATCCGAAAAATAAAAATCAAAGCGAGATTGCATCTTTTCTCCACTGACTTGATAAAAATGTAAAGGGTGGTTAATATCAACTGTTGGTAAGGACGTAGAGAAACAGGAGTGTAGCCCGACAGACTCCTTGAGGGCAACCTCACATTACCCACAAAATATAAAAGTTTAGTGCTCCTTGACCTGGACATAGGAATCCATAACACGAAATAGTCACATATGTTACATCACTATGTGCAGTTTTAAAAAGTCAGAGACAAACTAATTGTCTTCCTACAGAAGAGTTGGTTTGGATATGCTTCACCCAAAGATTGATTAAAGGCATTAACTTCCCTATAAGAATCTGCCCATCGGACTTAAGGATTAAAAAAAAGCGGAGGTTAGTTCTTGCCTCAGCTGTGGACTGTAATTTGCATTTGGCATCAACCTCTTGGAATTAGCAGCTTCCTTCCTTCTCGTATCTATCAGTCCCATGGATCATATTTAAGGTGGAAGTTCATCTTTCCAACTTCCCCACCAGTCTTCGAAAGGGGAGAGAGACATTGGGGGGAAGTCAGCCATCAAAATGAACCCCAGGAAAAGAAAGTCACTTGGAATCAAGAACTTCTTTCCTGCCTACAAGGCAAACATGGGGATCAGCCTGAGAAACAGAGCACCCCAGACAACTAGAAAAGTCCCAGAGTCTCCCCTTCAGGTAACTTCAATCCGACCTTCAGAATTTCTTAGGAATAAAAGACCACAGAAGCGGGGAGGGGAAGAAATCCGGGTCAGCTGCGGCCCAAGGAAGCTGGGGCAGAAAACAAGCTCACTGGGATGTGGAAGTTATTCTACCTTCGGGTTCACGTAGGACCCGAGCTCTGCCAAGAGAGCCCGATGAAGACTGTGGGGCACACTCAGGGGCAGCTCAGGGTTATAACAAAAAACACTTCAAAACAAGAGGTGAAGGGCTCTGAGAGCTTTTGAGACTTGTCACACAAAGGACAAACTTTGAGCTTAAACACATTAAAAATTAACTAGAAAAAGGAAAAGTTGAGTCAAGTCCATTCTCTTTCTATCTGGGGAGTTTTATTCTCCTGCAAATTCTGAACATAGTATTCTCTATATAAGTAACACAGAAGACAATCTATCTAAAAGCAAGTGGAAAGGATTTTTATGGAAATAAACTACATACGGGTACCGGGCTGAATAGTTAACCATTAAATACATACACGCACAGGCAGCTGCGGCCAATTCCACACCAGTGACGACAAGCCTTTAACATCCTGGACGTTTGAACACTCCCTCCAGCAGCCCCACGTTTTCCTAGCCACCATCTCGTCTCCACACTCGATGTTCCAGGATGTTCCCTGTGACAGCAAATGTCCCCACTGTCTACTAGAAAGACTGGGGTGCCAAAAGCCAAACCGATTGGCTGAAAGTCACAGCACCTTCCTACCAGCCCTGCAAGCAGAGTACGCTAAAAACTACTGGGTCTCTGGGGCCAGCATGGTTGACATGAAAATCCATCTGAACATTTCCAATACCACTTTGTTCACACTCCTCTAAGCTGCACTGCAGTCCAATTATCACTTTGGTTCAGAGCTGCTCTGTGATGCAGAACAACTCAACAGGCCTCTTCCTCCATCCAAACTGGTTTGCCCAGACTCCTAACTCAACGGGTGGGAGGAAGCAAGAACCCGGGAACAAGGCGGTGCTAACATTGCCAGCTCAAAGCAGAACCCAATCGGCACCCTCACAAGCTGTCCCGACCTGGGCGTCAGATTAATCCCCACTCTGGGCAGAAGTCAGCACCTTGGTACTCAATGTAAACAGCAACCAGCTAAGACATTTTCTCAACGTCCCCTCAAGATGATTGCTCATTCAGCCCTACAAGGCCACACAGGACCTGGTTTGAGTTCTTTGCCCAGTCGTCCTACGCTGACTCAGTCACGGGATGTTCCGAGGTGTCTCTCCCCTCTGGGCCTTTGTGCCGCATCCCCATCCAGAAAGCTCTACGTGGCTCCCTCGTCTGCACCATGCTTTACCCACCTCTCTCTTCCCTCAACTTCATATCACTTCTCCCAGGAAGCCCTCAGACCGCCCATGTTTACATCCTCACCCTGTTTTTCCTCTATCCTAGAATCTTAAAATGACCTATTAACTTGCCTACATCCCCCACTTAAACCATAGCAACCATGAGGGCAGAGGCCTCATTTGTCTTTGCCTTTGTGTCTCTAGCACTCACCTTAATGCCTGCTTGTGAATAAATGATCAAATGAATATCTGAAATCAACAAACCCAAAGGCTGACCCTTCTGGCCGAACTTGCTGCAAGACACCAAGGCGAGAAAGACCCAGAAGTTATGCCCTCTGCCTTCTTATGAATTGCAATCTTTTAATCCACGGTGATTTGTATCTAGTTTTTATTACAGGCTTTTACAGAAGCACAGCTCCTTGGTGGGTAATATTTGTGACGAGACAGGTACCCCGGAGCTGGTTACAGCTAGAATGTCCTCTTCTGAGGTCCTAGCCATGTTTCTGGACTGCGTGGATTCGGGTGTGACCTGTAAGCTGCTCCTTCATGAGAACAAATTAATAGATGAGAACCCTGGATCGCAGGCAGCACCCGGCCTGCAGTTTTAAAGCAACCAAGAGCTCATCTGAACAGAGACAAAGTAGAATGAGAAGGGACAGATGTCTTCTTTTTCTTTCCAGCTGCCCTTTCCATAAAAGTACTGGAAATAACATACAGCCTCCCTCTCTTCCGCCTCCAGTCAACTACATAGGTGCGTGATCCTGGGCTGCTTCTGAACTGGCCCTGCGCCCGCCCGTCAGCCTGGCCTGGTTCTCAGAGCTGGTCCAGGGATGTGCAGCATCAGCACCAGCTGAGAACTTGCTGGAAATGCAAATGCTCGGCCCCGCCCCGGACACCCTGAACCAGAAACTCCGGGCTAGGGCCTCGCCGTCCCACCTGTGTTTTATCAAGCCTCCAGGGGATTTTGGTACAAGCTTGCATCTGAGAGCCACTGCCCCGTCTTTATCTTCATAGCACTTATTGCAAGCTGAGTCGTCTTGTTTATTTATTTAAACACCTTGTTTGGTGCTTGTCATCCCTCGCTGGAGGATTTCAGCTGCATAAAACCGTGAAACCCAAGACCACGTCACTCAGGGCTCTGTGTCCTTTAGGTGCTCAGTAAACATCTGTCAAATCAACAAACAAATCTTCCCTTATTTGCTTGGTTTGGTTTTTTCTTTTCTTTTCTTTTCTTTTTCTTCCAGTTTCCCTAGAGCTGGCTGTGGACAATCCCGGAAGGAGTTAAACCTCCTGCATGAGTCATCTGGCCAAGCTCTGGCTATCTGTCAGGATGCGATAAGATTCCAAGGACAGGAGCTGCTCCACAGCACAGGCCAGCCTTTTTATCCCTTTCACCCAAGTCCCAGAAGCGGACTGCTGCCTCAAACTGTTCCCAGCTCACCTTTCCCAGAAAGCGGACACCTTGCAGGCCCACGAACAGGTTCTAGACCACAAAGGATTCCCTGGACTGGTGGGTCAGCCCTTCCTGGCTCGTCACCCTTTTGCTCCTCGAGGTGTGGCAGCTCACAGTCACCCTCCCCCCTCACATCCAGGGATGAAACTCCAGCTCCATAGCAGCAGGGTCTGGGAAGTCCTTTCTTTCTTAGGGTGAATGGGCAGGAAAGGCAGATGAGAAAAGTAAAGGGGAAAAAAACAAGCATCCTTGAAAAGCAAGATCATAGCTACCACTTGCTCCACACTATACAGGCACAGAGCCCATGTGTCTGGTGTGACCCTCACCGTGCCCCCGAAGTATAAAGTTAGGCCTGTGTGTTTTCTTCAAAGGAGGAAACCAAGGCTCAGAGGATAAATCTTCCAACGTTGTATGGTGGACCTTGATCACAAACCCAGCTCGAATCTTAAAGCCCTTCTTAACCTCCGTCCACTTGCCTGTGTGGGCCAGCTGCAGGACCCACCCAAACACCTAGGAAAGAGAAAATGAGTTTTCGGGGGGAATAAGCTGGGTGATTTGAAGGACTATGAGGTTCCTCGGTTTCTAGCCTCTCCACCCTGTCCACCCTGACCTGAGTCCACCACGCCCCTCTTTCTGGATTTGTCCCTGGACCTGCCCAGGATGGTAAATATTAACCAGGAGCTGATGAGCCCCTCGCTGCATTCCTAGGGCCTCTGTGTAAGGGGGTGCTGAGTCACTGCCTACGTGGCAGCCCCAGGCTTCTACAGCTCCCAAGCAGCACAGGCCACTGGGCAGCCTTGGCATCCTCCCAAGCTAACCAGAGGGGCGCCTCATTCCCATAAGGCACGGGAAAGCCGTGTTTCCAGGTGCTCCATTGGAGGAGGGAGGGTGAAGGGATTCCAAATGGCCAAGCAGGAGACTTTCCCAGGTGGACTCCCTCTGCTTTTACATCCCCGCTTTTGCCCAGCCCCACACCAGGGTGGACTGCAGTGGGGTAAAATCTATAGAAGGTGCACTGGCACCAAGAAGGCGAATACCTGCAGGCCCTCCAGCAACCCCCGCAGACTCCAGAGGCCAAGGCCCCAGGTCCCTCTGCTCCACCTCCTTCCTTCCCTCGGGCCTGTAGTTCTCACCGCCCAGAGTCCACTACGAGATCCCCAGCAAGGAGTGTGCGGCAGGGCTCGGCATACCTTTCTCCCAGCCCCACTGCCTCCGCCAGGGATTAAAGGAAACTATGACAGGCAACTGGGCTTGTGGAAACTGACATTTACAAATCCAACACTCATGGGAAATAACAGGAGAGGGAGTAGGACCTCCCGAGGTTAAACTGCATCATCCTGAACAGAAAGCACCCTGCTTCTGAGGATGCATTTAAACCTCATGAGACCCAGCGGCAGCCCCCAGGCTGGGGAGCGGGGAAGGCCATCTCTCAGCTCCCATTTCCCGGGAGGATCAGAAGCCTCAGCGAGTTCGGGGAAAGCTGCGCTGCACCCGGGAGCTGGTGCACACGGGGAGGCGGAGCCACGGCAGGGTGGGCCAAGGGGAGAGGAGAGACCTGCCCCTGGGTCTGTCAGCCAAGCCTGGGCCGCAGCCCTGAGATAAAGTCTGGCTCTGAGGAACTGGCATCCCTCCCCTGCCCGGCCGAGACATGCCTGGGTGCCCTGCGCTGTGGGCGCTGGCTAATCACCCCTCTGATTCACACCATTATTGAACAGGCAACTTGGGCAAGAAGTAAAATCATCCAGGGCAAAACCTGGAGGGGAAAAAATAAAGAGAGTGCAAACTCAGAACGCAGACAGATGAATAGATGGCATGAGAGTCCAAGCCATCTGCTGCCCCAGAGGCTGGCTGACACATTTCTCTCCGAAGCACAGCGGAACTGGACGCGAAGACGCCAAGCTCCCTGGACCACAGCGGCTTCTCCGAGCAGCCACCATCTAGCTACCCGGACGCTCCATGCCCTGTTCGTGCACCAGAACTAAGGCATGAGGCCAGCATCCCTCGCCAGCCCAGGCCCCTGCGCGGGTCAGAGCATGCAGCTGACCTCAGGCCCTCAGTCTGAGTGAGCCTTGCTGGGGACCCGGGTCCTGCGGCTCCCGCACATGATTCTGTTTGCCACAGTGGGGTAAAGTTCAGAAACGGACTGGTGAAAAATCTCTGGCGATGGGCTGCACCTCCCCCGCAGATAACCCCACCTCCGCTGGCAGGAGAGAAAGGGTTTTATGATTCTCCATGCAGCCCTTCTGACAGCCTCTCTAATGAAGGCCCCTAACTAGTCTTCCCCTTACAGATCCCCAATTACAACTGGATTCATGGACTCGCAATATTTTTCCAAAATAAACAGAGAGCCCAGTGCTTTATTTGCCAGCATGCTGCTTCAGTGTCTGGTTTATTTTTAGTAAAATAAGTCGCTGGCCTACCAACTAACTGGTATTCTCAGAGGAAAACCCAGGGAGATTTTTCCCCTTTCGTGTTGCTCATGGGATCAGAGATCCAGGTCCACCCAGCTGACCCAAGAAATGTGGATTAATGAGTCGGCCCTGAGCCCCAGAGCTAGCAGGGAGGAAATGAGTACAGAGTTCTTCTGAGAGGACCTTGGGTTTGTCCTCTAGATAAAATGTTCAACTGGACCCAGAATTTTTAACTAAGGATCCAGCAGCATGGACCCATAAAACTCTGAAAGGAGAGATCATTACTATGTTTAACTGTTTTGGAGCCCTCATGCCTTCGGGAGCCTACAGCACAGCTGGAGAGATAAAAGCAAAGTTCAAAAAAGGTAACAGAAAAGCCTTTGTTGTTGGGGTCCAAGACATCTCTGGGATGGTCGTGGACTGGGTAGAACAGGGCAAGTAGCTTAGACTTTCTACAGGTGGGCGTGCAGAGGCGATGGGGCAATCACTGTGGGCTGCGGGTTTGGAAAGGGATCGTGGGACAAAGGACTTGAGTAGGATCTGAGTTGGAATGGAAAACAGCTGTGGTTCCTGTGGACTCCGGTAGCCTCTTCACTCGTCTCCTTCTGCACACTCCCTTGGGCGATCTCACCCACAGCTTCCACTGCTACCTCGATATGATGACTCACCGGGCTTTATCAAAAGTCTGGCTCTTTGGCCTCAGCTCTAGGTTCCTGAGCTTTGGGAGGTGATTTCCCCACCATCCCAACCATCGGCTAGAACTTACCGCCTTTTTTCTCCATGCTGTGTGTACCTGCTGCTTTGTTCCCCAATTTCCCATCCGTGTGCATCTAAGAGAGGAGAGGCCCGAACCAGACAACCTGGGCTCACCTGGCCTCCTCCCTCCCGTGTCCAGGTCCAGCTACCTCTTCTGTCTCGCCAGCCCTCCCTCCCCACCCCCAGTCCATCCTGCCTGAGCCTCTGGTCCTCGTCATGTCTGTTGCCTCCTTCCCGTCTCCCAGACTCTAGTCTTGGTGCTTTCTGATTTTTACAGCAGCTCGGCCTTGCTCAGATAGTCTTCTACAAAACGGTTCTTCCCTGGTGAATGTAGATGAAACCGGCTCTCTAAAGGGCGGCTGTAAACAGAAACCTGGGCTTTGCCCCAAGGCACTGAGAGGTAGTGGGTACAGCACATTAAAATAATGACCTTAAAAGCTTAGCGTGTTCTTAGCAACACTAATTAGTTGAAAAAGGAAGCCACCAGATGGTACATATTGTTAATGACACCCATTGGCAGGCCACCCAATAACACCCCTAATTGATCGGAAGCATTTTTCCCTGGTTCCTGCCCCAACGCCAAAGACCGTGGTTAATTTCGGCTCTACATACGAGCCTTTTGGGGTCAGGCCCGTTGACCTTCCAGCCAGGCAGAGTGAGTTCCACCCTGTTTGGAGCCATTTGAGATGCCCAAATGGATGGAGCTGTTTCCCACTTCCGTATCCGGAACCATGTGGTCCCTACTGATTTCCCAGGTAACTCAGTGTCCCTCGAACACCAGGGGCAATTTTGTCCCCTAGGGGACATTTATGGACATCACCTGGCGGGTAGAGTCCAGGGCTCCTGCTAAGCAGCCTGCGACGCACACAACAGGACCCACCACAAAGATTTAACTGGCACAAGTGTCCAGAGAGCCAAGGGCAAGCACCCCGACAAGATTCAGCTCGCCCGGACCCCACGCTGCCCGCCGGAGCACCCTGCTCCATGGGAGAGATGGAAGCAGCCGCTGCATCAGGTCCAAGCTTCCTCTGCAGCAAGCATCATGTCAGAGTGCCTGTCGACTTCTCACTCGCTTCCCCGTGCTCCTTGAGGGCAAGGGACGTGGCTTCTTCCACCTGGTCTGCCAGAGCGACGCCCCACACTGTGAGGTCTCAGTGACTGACATGCAAAGAAAAACGGCACTGACTCTGCTCAAGGCCAGAAAGCAACACTACCCAGCATCGGAGAGTAACATCCACCACCTCCCAGGTTCACACCATCTCTGCTCTCTGCTGCCATTGGTGTCATTCAGCACAAAACGACAACCACGTGCTGATTTAATCACAGAGAACAGACCTTTTCAGACATAGATTGTTTTTCATCTCAGCTTACACAACAAAAAAAGTTGAGCAAGCGAGTGTATCAAGGCCAAATAAGTTCTGTCAAATACCAACTATTGCTCTTAACTAACCACACACACACAAAAAAAATCACCCTTCAGATGTCAAAATGCAGTGTTCCAGTCCCTTGCAAATTGTACAGCGTCTGCATATAATTTACGCGCACCTTCCGTACACTTCAAATCCGCTCTAGGTGACCCATGATACCTAACACCGTGGCCATGCTATGTCAGTGATTGTTAGAGTGTATTGCTTAGAGATTAAGGGCAAGAAAAAGTCTACACATTCAGTACAAATTCGATGTTTTCCCACATACTTTCTCTCTGAGGCTGGTGGAATCCATGGGTGTGGAACACTTGGCAGAAAAGAGCTGACTGTATACATGCTCAGTGCACAAGCTGTTTCAAGAAAAGTGAGGAAATTGAGGCAGGAACATCACTTGTGAGAATACGAAAGAAAGAGCCCTCAGAAACCCAGGAATCACTATCCTCCCTTCTGACTATAAAATGCGTGGAACGAAAAAGACCAGAGGTACCCCAGAACAAAATCTCCTCTGCATTGCTGACTTGCCCAGAAGCCAGACAGCTCACTTTAGCCAAGTGGTGAGGAAGCCAAGGTGTGAAGAAGTGGAGAAAATGAAAACAAACCTGCTTGGGTGCCACTCGGGTCCTGTTTTGTTTGGTGTTTTGTTTTGTTTTGTGATGGGATCTCACGCTGTTGCCCAGGCTGGTCTCGAACCCCTGGGCTCTGGAGATCCTCCCAAATGGCTGCTCACAATGCAGGAACCCACCCTCCACCACCACAGACTCAGCAGTGTCTCAATGACTCTGAACCAAGGGTCAGACAACAATCAGTCAGGCAGAGGAACTCACAGTAAGGAAGTGTAAAAATCAAGATCAAAATGTGAAGTAAACGAGTTATAGGAAAGAGATGAACAGAGGCCACGAATTTCCCCTCCACCAAGCATAGATTTCATGTGCAGTTCACAAAGGGATCAGGAAGTCCCTGCCTGCCGCCGGGACCCTCCAAGTTCCTGCTGCACCCCCCAGTAGCGCATGTGGGAGCCTCACAGAAGGACTGTGATGGGGCCACGTGTTCTTATCCCTGAGATATGGCTTCATCTAGTGCTCTGTGCAGAGTGGTACCCACCACAGGCTGCCATGAGCCCTGTAAGGCAAGGACGTGTGTCAGCAAGAGATTAAGGCTGTTACTGTTGTGCCTGGTACAACAGTAACAGCACATTAAATAGAGAAACCACACTGTATAACGAGATCCCCTAATGATGACGAGGAGGGTACTGAGCAGGGTTGCACTGTACTTCAGGGCTGTAGGAGCACGGGCTGGTGAAGGATCCTGTGCCCCAGGAGTGCAGCGGATCCTGGGATACAGCAGCAGCTGCCACCACGAGAGCCATTAGAGAAGGGTTCCCTCTGTTTCTTCTTCCCAACAAACTCAGCAGGAGTGTTTGTTGTTTGCAGGTTGTATTGGTCCATTTCCTTTTCCTGTAACAATACACCTGAGGCTGGGTACTTTATTTTTTAAGAGTTTTATTTAGCTCCCAGTTTTGGAGGCTGCAAATGCAAACACCATGACATTGGCTCTGGCAAGGGGCCCCTAGACTGTGTCACCTCATAACAGATGGACACAAATGGCGGGCACCTGGGCAAGAGGGAGAGCTCGTATGACAAGACAGGAAGCCAGAGCAAGGGGAGGTCTGGCTTGCTCTCCTTATAGCAACCTTCTCAAGAGAAATAACTCAGGGACCCAATGAGAGCTACCTTAATCCCTCCAGGTGGCAACTTCCCCAATGACCTAAAGTCCTCCCATGAAGCCCCACTTCTACAAGGTCCCGCCACCTCCCAACATTACCACATTGAAGACGAAGCTCCCAACAAAGGAACCCTTGGGAGCCAAACCCCATCTAAACCAAGCCATAGCATGGGCATTCAGTCCTCTTCTGATGGCTTATAAGCTCTTTTCTTTAAGCAGAGGAAGATGCTTTTAGGATCTGGAACTTCTTGGGACTCACCCTGACAGGATCAGTCAGACTCCAGCTAACTTCAGGCTGCCTGTCCTACTTGGTCCCCAAATTCTGACCTTCCATTGTCCCTTCTTTGTAGAGCCTTGGTGACAAGTCAGGCTCAGCAGTGGAAACCAAGCTACCTAAAGAGCAGTGTGGGATTTGGATGGCCACATGTTAGGCCGATGTTCCCAAACAGAAGTGAAGATGTGAGCATTTGTCCAGATGATTCTGACAAAAGTGTTTGTTCATTATGCTCTGCCCTTGGTTGTGCGGGTAAGGGGAGGGGATGTTGGGCTACAACAGTGGTTCTCTAAGTGTGGTCCTGGGATCACTAACATACACTGTGAACTTGTCAGAAATGCAAGCTCTCCAGCCCCACCCCAGACGCACTCAATCAGGAACTCTGGGCCACGCCAGAAAACAACGACAACCAGCCCAGTGGCCCCAAAGCAAGTCTTTGCATGACATCCACATATCTGCATCAATTCTTCCATTTTCCTTCTGAGGGTCCTTTTATTCTCCCTTTTCAGTCCTTCAAGAAGAACTTAGAGTAAAGATGAGATGAAGGTAGGTGAAAAAGAGAGGAGAGCTGATAATGAAAGAGAAAAATCACAGACATGTCTCCAAAAAGGAGACACCCGCCAACCAGACAGGAAGTCGGTGCACCACAGCGTACATTTCTTCTCCAGACCTCGACTTTGCCCGCACTTTCTCTTGCTGCAGGAAGGTTCATCAATCTCCCAGCCAGGGCTCCTGCTTTTGAATGCCTGTACCAGCTGCAGACAGTGAAAGAGGGCAATGGGGTGTGGAGAGGAGCGTTTCATCATAATCCATGTGTGCCCTGCATTTTATATAGGAGCAACGAGTTTAATGCTGTCGACCAGGAGATGATGGACATGAAGTCTAGACAAACTGCAATGTGCTGAGAAATAGGAATTCTAATTGTGGTCTCCATAGCGTTAAACTTGACACCATTTGTATTAAATAGTTTTAAAATGTTTGTAGCATCAATAAACGTTTGCTTCCCTACGAAAACTGTTACAACAGTATTTTGCAAGGCTGCTTCTCCTTAGTTTCTTCCAAGCTACATCCATACTGCCCTTTTCCCTCCCTCTTTCTTTCTATTTTGGATTCAAACATGATACTTGGAGACACAGCAGCAACCTGATGACTATGAGGTGACAATATAATGAATATCATAACACTAAGGATGGCAAACAGGAAAAACAGAAAGTCTCTAAGTGCTGGTGGCATCATTGAATGGCTATAAGAGCTCTGGTCTGCCCTTTCCATGTATCTTGTTATGGTGGGATAAAGAAACCATAATTTGATTACGTAACTAAAGTTTGGGTTTTGGGTTTTTCTTTTTTTTTTTACTTGCAGCAGAATGCATTCTCAGTTGATATATTGCTCTTTCAGAATGGAGACATAGCTAGCTGGAGCTGTAGTTTGATGCAGTGAAAAATATGATGACATGTTAGAGCTTGAATGCCTCCCTGAATTCTTGTGTTGGAAACTTAATCCCAACACAGTCGTGCTGAGAGGTGGGAACTTTAAGAAGTGATTAATTAAGAGGTGACACACTGATGCTGACATCATGGGAGTGAGATGTTTATTGCACAAATGAGTTCCTGATAAAAGCAAGAGTCTGCCCCACTTTTTTCTCTCTCCCATCACGCCCCCTTCCATGCTGTCTTTCTCTTCCACCTTCTGCCCTGGGATGATGCAGCCAGACAGCTCTCACCAGTTGCTGACTCCTTGACCTTGGTCTTCCTGGCCTCCAGAACTGTAAGAAATAAATCTCTACTCATTCTAAACTACCCAGTTATAGCAGCACAAAATGGGCCAGGGCAGGATGAAATGAGGGGACACACTATCATTTAAAAAGGGCCAGAAAAGAGGCTAGAGAAAAGGCAACAGCTTCTCATAGCTCAGGTCTCTAAAGTCCCCAAGTAAGAGAAAGTCGAATGTCCAGCCCCAGAAAGGGGCCAGAATACAAAGCAACAGCAGACTGACCTAGAAGTTGCTGAACCAAAAAATCCTTTCCGGGAGTTGGCCTTGGTGGAATGTGGTGCAAAGGTGATGTCCAGAGCCCGCTGACCAAAGCAACAGGCATTCCTACAGTCTGTGGGCTAAGGCCACGAGCCCCTCTGCAGAGTTTCTAGTCCAAATCAGGCTGCTCAGCAGGAATCCTGAACTACAACTGTGTTTAGTAATGGAAGTAGCCGTTCCAATTGCTTCTTTCTGATTTAAGACCAGGTTTCATGGCAGTAGGAATAAAGTTGCAGAAGATCTCCCGCCATAGTCTGCTCAAGTTCCAGGCCAAAAGTGGACTCACCAGTGGGCCCAAAGCCCCTTCGTCTTCTGCTGGCTTCCACACGCCACCCAGCTTGTGACCCAGGAGGAGGAGAGGGAGACTCAGTGCTCTTCTCAGGTCCCGTGGCAGGGGGAGCACCAGGCCACTGAAGGACGGGGAGCAGGAGGCGCCTGTATGGCAGCCTTCTTCTGGCTTTGCTGCTGCCAGACCAGAGACATAACATGGCACTTGTACATGGCATATGCCGTTTGCAAAGGGCTTAGTTGTGTGTCACCAGCCTTCATTTTGAGCAGTTCATCTTGCCTCAGAGGTAGAAAAGCAAAGACCCTCAGTTCCTTCTGGCCACCACATAGTCCCCTGCTTCATTCAGGGAAATTAGAGCCAAACAGGCTCCTGGGGACCAGACAGCCTGGTGTTTCTCTGGCTTCTGTCACCTGCATGCCACCTGCAATAAATGTCATATGCAGACTCTGTCTGTGCCATGACTTAGAGTATTTCTATAGCCACTTTAAATAACAGCATCAGAACCTCCATGTGGTAATTATTTTGTCTATTATCTGCCAGCCACGTTCATCTCTCTCTCCCAATAGTGGTGAATATACCCCAAGTTGGGAGACTCTTACCCTCTCACTTTAGAGATAAAGAACCCAAGGCCCAAAGAGATGGCACCCCCTGTCCTGGGACCCAGAACCTTCCTCTTCTCTCCAATCCAATGGTGTCTCAGGCCTCAAGTCATCCTGGTTCTACAGAGATCCACCAGGACCAGCCCTGAAAGTGCTAGATAGAACCAGTCTTCCAAACCCAGTGTGACTTTAATTGCCCCCCTGACCCTCATGGATAAGAGCAGACCCCCACGGCTAACCTAAACTGAGCTGAATTACTTGAATAATCTAGGCCCCAATTCAATCCTTTCTCTTCTTTTTGCACCATATGCTCAATAATGACCACAGACAAAAGTAAACCCTTGGGCTAGGGTGTAGCTCAGTGGTACAGTGCTTATCTGGTATCCTGGGTTCAATCTTCCACACCACACACAAAAAACAAACCCTTTAACATGAACAACCAAACCTGGCTGGATTCCTGCTCTCAAAGAGCTTCGAGTCCAATAGGAGAGGCAGCCACAGGTTGAGTAGCCCATATGCTAAATGCTTAGGACCAGGAGTATTTCAGATCTTAGAGGTTTTCAAATATGTAAGAATATTTGCAGAGTTTACTGGCTGAACACCTCTAATCTGAAAATTCAAAATTTGAAATGATACAAAATCCAAAATTCCTTAAGCAACTCGAAAAGTTTTGAATTTTGGAATATTTCAGATTTTTGGATTAGGGATGTTCAACTCGTTACTAATTGGGTAGTTTAGATGTAATGTAGTTGGTACTTCGGGAAAGACTTACCAGACTTGTTTTGACTTAGCAGAATAGAGCAAATGTGTGGCTTGTCACTGGCAAGGACAACAGCAATCACAATTCAAAAACCCTCCAAAACAACCTCCTGGAAGTAAATTCTCCCTTCTCCCCCAGGATGCTGGGAGAAGAGAGGAGCTGGTATAACCCGGTTCCAAAAACTAATCAGAAAGAATCTGATACATTCCCCAACTGCTTACTAAGCACCTTCTATATGTTTTCCACCAGATGTCCATATAGTTTGAAGAATTTTAAATTGAAGAAAAAGTATATGCTTATTTGATTTTCAATGCAAAGAGTAAAATTTTAGATTAAGGAATAATTTTCCCTAATAAGCTTAGCAAAGTCTATGGGAATAAATGAATAAATCAGTTTTGTTATTGTATATATAACTGCCATATCATGTTTAGGCATAAAGCTACAAGTTTGTCTATGGGGTATGCTTATTAGAAGAAAAGGTTGCTTTGCACAAAGCCGAAAAAGTGTGCTTTGCCTTTGATAAAAAAAAAATTGTTTTGAGACAAGATCTTGCTTTGTAGCGCAGGCTGGCCTCGAACTCGTGGCAATCCTCCTGCCTTATCCTCCTGAGTGCTGGGATTACAAGTGTGTACAACCACACCTGGCTTAATGATCAAATATTTCTTTGGGTCAAAATGACCCAAGTCCAAACTTGCTATGTCCTATAAGGTAGGCTGGTCAAACATAAAGAAAACAGGTTTCTGTGTAGCAACGAGGAGCCATGTGCCATTGCACTTTGTAGAACATGTACCAGCACTCACTTCCGGGTTCTCAGGCAGACACCCATTGTCACTAAAGACTTGGCATTAGTGGAGAATGAGGAGCAGCCTTATTGGAGGGAAAGAGGAAGCCGGACTTGGAAAGGAAAGTGTTAGACTGGGAGGATATTTTAATTCAGGTTTTATCATTAGAAGAACATGAATTTATGTAACTTATGTGCTATAATGATAAAAAGCAGAAGTCTCTCTAGATTCAAGCACTTGTCCACAAAGACAAAACCACACACAGTCAGAAGATAGCGAGCAACAGGTATTTGAACGACCACTCACTTTGCAAGACTTACAGCCAAAAGAACAGAATTTCAGATTGTTAAATAAAGCTTGGTTTGGGGTATAAAAATGCTTAAAATGGTGGGGTTGGGGATCTCGCTCAGTGGTAGAGCACTTGCTTAGCAAGTGCAAGGTCCTGAGTTCAAACCTCTTCACCAAAAAAAAAAAAAAAAAATGCTTAAAATGGTAACTTTTGTTTCCTATACTTTACCACAATCGAGGAAAAGTAGTGCTAACCCCGCAAACCCTCAATGCCTATGACCACGCCGGCTCTGATCCTCCTACTCAGACCTTAAAAACAGTTGCGCTCGTTCTGAGATGAAAGGAAGATAGTGAAAGTCTTTGGAGGATGGGAATTGCCCCCTCTAGGCAATAGGAACGTATTTCATAACAGAGAAGGGGCCAGAAGAGACCCCGCCTTCTATGACTCAATTAGCAACCTCCACGGCATCAATGTGGGCCAAGAACGTGAGTACCCGGAACATTACAGAGAAAACCAATGTGGCACTTGCTTTCTGGCTTTCCAAGGCCCTTCTAGATTAAAGGGAAATGGAAAGGGGCCTCTTCCCTCCAACTATCAATGATTCTTGCTCAAAATAAGAGGAGGGGGCAGGGCTCTTTATGTGGGAGTGGGAGAGGAAAAGAATCAGTACAGAGAAAAGACAAAAGAAGACAAAAGCAGGTGAACTCATGGAAACCTCTGGCAACCACAAACAGGACTAGAGCATGGCAACTGGGTTTGTGATTCCCTAGTCCAAGAAGTCATGATTAGGCCAGGGAAGGACAAATTCATGTTTCTGTGAAGTCTTCCTCAAAGTTGCGGCCTTTTATCTTGAAACAACATTGTACATCATTTATCTCAGCAGGAAAAAAATAGTTATATCAGTCCCAGAAGCAGGGATTGGGAGTTTAGAGTAGAAAGTGCAAGGAGTTTCTTCCAAAGGTTGCCAATTGCCCTGCACTTTTGGTTCCTACCGAATGGTCAACATTTCCACCTGCTTCTCTAGAATGCAAACCAGCAAGGCAGCATCCCATCCCATTCTCAACAACACTTCAGGATGCAGGAAATCTGTGTGCTTAATTTTAAAAAGTTCCTGCATACTACTTGATAGCACTCTTATCCCCTTCACAAAATAAAATAAGAAATGTAAAAAGAAGATATACAGGAAAGTGTTCTACATGCCTTATATTGCTATGTGACATTACTTTTGCCTGGGTCTCCTTGGGCTGCAAGAAAAGAATACCACAAACTGGGTGACTTAAGCAACAGAAATTTTATTTTCTCAGTGTTTGAGAAGTCCAAAATGAAGGGCCAGTGGGGGCGGTTTACAGCAAGGCTTTTCTTCCAGCTTCCTGGTGTCTTGGCGGCGGGGGACCTTTATCCCTGGCGGATCTTCCACTCCTTGTAAGAACACCAGTGCCATGGGATTACACCCCACCCTTATGGCTTCATTTCAACTTAATTACTTCCTTAACGGCCCTTCTCCAAACAGAGTTGGGCTGGAGTTGGAGCTTCAGCCTATGAATACAATTCAGTCTATGATGACTGTTTGCTCGGAAGTCTGCAGCTTCCAAAGCTCACTGCTGTAGCTTTCATTTTTGCCCTCACAATGAATCCAGAGATGGACAAAGTAGGCCAACCCCCACTGCGCCAACCAAGAGTGTGAGGTGGCAGCATTCAGGAACTCACCTGGGGACGGCACACTGGTGAGAAACAGAGCTAGAATCCAAACCTGGGGCTGCAGGACTCTGTGGTTCTTAAAAAATTAAGGATTTCGCATTTTCAAGTAAAACCATACATGATGGTGCTTGTTAGGCTGCTTCATTGGGGCGGCACAAAAACAAGAGCCCCGCATGAGTGGAAAGCACACGACACTGGGAGCAAGAAGCACGGGTGTGTGGCTCCCGTGTCCAAGATGCACCCACATCTCCGCCCTTTCTCCTGCCACCTACAATCGTGCACCACATAACAACATCTCAGCCAACAGTGGGCAGCCCATGTGCCAGCGGTCACTAAGATTATATTGCCAAGTGGTGTCCCAGCCACCTTAGTCTGTGTAAGTGCACACTGTGCTGTCCCAACAACTACAAAATCTCCTGATGACACGTTTCTTAGAATGCATCTCTATCATTAAGCAATGCACCTCTATCATTAAGCAATGCACGACCATACTTCTTTCCTCCCATACAGAACTTAGGGAGCCCCGTCTCCCCCAAAAGCCTTGTAGCTCACGATGAACTTGCCCTTCTCTGAGATGCTTGCCTTTATCATTCTGAAAATGAATCCCTTCCTGCCTAAACAGTCACTTTAATTTTCACATACAGTACTGACACGCGCTTTCCACAACCCCAACCGTTCCAACCTGTTTATCAGTCTGGGTTTTTCCTGCTGCCTGTCCTATCACAGCCATCCCAGACTTGTTCTTGAAAGTCTTCCCTGAAGCTTGTCTACTGTCTGAAAAGGAAAGATTTCAGCCTGGCAACAGGCTGAGAAAATGCGAAACAGAAATGGATTCAGGAGGCCATGTCCTCTACCACCTAGGGCACGCACTCCCGTGCAAGAGGGCTACACAGTGTACCTTGTCTTTCGTTTCTGCTTTCTTTAAGGGGATTGTCCAAAATCAAAGACGGGCACACAAGGGCCTGGTCCCGCGGTGCATTAAATTGCAGATGAGGCTATGCAAATAACCAGGCTGCCCAGGAAGGGAGCCTCGCGTGCCAGTTCTCGGTGTGGGCCATCCCAAACCCTGATGACCCGGAAGACTAGCAGACGGGCAGCCCCCATGCACGCCGCACGAAAGGCTTAGCTCCTCTGGGTTAGGAATGCGTTTTGAGGTTACAACAGCAGTGTTCCTGCAGGTCAACTAAAGGCAAGAGTTTCTTATGATTAGAACAGGCTGTGTTTCCGAAGTTATTTTAAAGATTGGGTTAATTATTGCAAGTTGCCCACAATTCATGGGGTCTCCCAGGGTTCAGAGGTTTCAGGGGTAAAACTGGGAGAGTCCTGGGCAAACAGGGACAGGTGGTCACCCCGCTATTGCTGTCATCTGTGGTTTTTGTTTTTGTTTTGGTACTTGGGATGGCCTTTGCACTAAGCTACATTCTCAGTCCTTTTTCATTTTTTTATGTTTGAGACAGGACCTCGTGAAGTCACTAAGTTGCCCAGGCGGAGATTTCAGGCCTGTGTCACTATGCCCAGCTTTTGTCTCCCTATGAAGTGCTGGAAACCTCTTTGGAATGCTTGAACTTTGGGGGTGATGGGTTTCTTCTTCATTAAGTCAGTTCATTGTTCTGTGCTTGCTCCTGCATTTTTTCTCCTGAGAGATCCAGTGTGAGGGTTGGAGTCTTCCATGTGTGTGAGCCTATACCCTGCAGTGTCAGGTACAAAGAGTAACGGTGCCGCCAGCCGCTCACCACGCTCATCACCTCACACATGGGCAGAACTTCCCTCTGACAGATATCTGTGCGAAGGGCGGGTGTGCTGGCTTGAGTCGACGGCAACATCAAGGTCAGGGCCTAGAATACCAACTTGAGCTCAGGCAACACAGACATATTTCAATAGCAAAGCAGAAGGAGGTCAGTATGAGACTCTTAAGCCAGAAGGCAATAGGAGAAACTGAAGAGGGTACAGACTGGGGTGGAGAGAGAGAGAGAGAGAGAAAGAGAGAGAGAGAGAGAGAGAGAGAGAAGAAGGAGACCCATGTTCAAAGTACGGGGGAGACAATCTCGGAGACCCAAAGGCTCCCATCCAGGAGCAATCACAACCACCTGGAGCACACTGAGAATTATAAAGATGAAGGGGGAAAGGACCTCAGAGGACTCAAAACCAACATCACCAACACTCATTAAAAAAAAAAAAAAAAAAAAAAGACATAAACCTCCTTTCTGCTGGGCACAGTGGTGGAGACTGAGGCAGGAGGATCACACATTGAAGATCAGCCTGAGCAACTCACGGAAACCCTATTTCAAAAAAAATTTTTTTTAAATGCTGGGTTGTTTATTTTGCAAGTCTAAATTTTTTTTTTTTGGTTCTTCATATGTTCTTGATGTTAGTCCTCTATCTATGCCCATTCTAGGTATCTTCCAAAAGAGTCAAGATTATCCAACTACAGGGATACATGCATACCCATGTTTATAGGAGCACAACTTATAACACCTAAATGATGGACGAAGCATATTTGTCCATCAACAGATGAATGAATAAGGAAAATGTGTTTATACACAATGGAATACTATGCTGCCATAAAGAAGGCTGTACCTGAGGCATTCATAGGTAAATGGATACAACTCGAGAACATAATGTTAACTGAAATAAGTCAGATACACACGTTTAAATATCACATGGTTTCTTTTATATGAGAAACACTTTATATCATGTATCTATATATCTATACATATAGATTGATATATAAATATATATATAAAATATATAAAATAAAGAGCCAAATAGAAGAGAGACAAGAGATAAATAGGAAGTAGGGAAAAGTTAAAATACTCCCCCAAAATTACATATTCCATTGTTTCAAAAATATTTTAATATGTGTGCTAATTTGTTTCACTTATACTACTAGTTTACCTTAATTTGTTGAAGAAAGTTTTGTGCTGTTATCTGTTTGTTTCTCCTTTGTAAGAATCTTTTTGGTCTATATCTTGTACTTGGAGTAATTACTCTGAAGATATTGATGGACAGTGTATTAACTGTTGCTATTCTTTTATTATTTTGTTATGAAATTTTGTTTTATTTTTTCATTTTAAAAAATGCTGGAGATGTAGGTCAGTGGTAAGAGCTCTCATTTGGCATGTGTGAGGCCCTGGATTACAACCCCAATACATCAAATTTAACAAAAAAAAAAAAGAGAGAGAGAGAGTTCCTCTCACAGAAGAATCCCAAAATGCTTGGTTATCTGCTTTCTGTTCCAACACAGAAGCTAAAAGTCAAGAAGAGAAATGCCTTTGCAGCCCACCATGAACAGAGGGAGTGTCAACCACCAGCCCAAACACATTCAAGAAAACAATGAATTGGATTGGGGCCACTTACCATAAGTAACACTAAAACCTTGAGTGTCCATGATAAAACCCAAAGGCACTATTCCACTCACCAATGCTGCCTTCAAGGTGGTCAAGGGATAGTGTATTCCTTGTGAAGTTTTTAGGTCCCTCATTTACTCATCCACTCAAGTTTGGAGAATGGCAGAATTGTGATGCATTCGTGCAATAGGATACTACTCAGCAGCAAAAGTGAAGAGCAAAAGTGAATCTTAAAAACATTATGGCAGAAAACAAAAAGTAGGTTAATCTTGAGGGCAAGGAGAATGTTTTAGTTTTCTAGTGGTATATGGCTTAATTCTAAAATGCCTCCAAAGCCACTTGTGTTTGGAAGGTGACTGGTGTAGCTGACTTGTTGTTAGAAGGTAAGATCTGGTTGGAATAGGAGGGTCACTGGGGGAATAACCAGGAAGGGTATATCTCTCTTCTCAGCTCCTTCCTTGACTCTCTGCTTCCTGACTGCCATAACATGAGCAGCTTTCCTCCACCCAGGACCTTCCACTACACTGCCAACCATGCAAAGACTGAAACTTCTAAAAATGTGACCCAAAATAAAGCAATGAGGAAAGTGATAAAGAAAGATATTGGTACCAGGAGTGAGGTTGCTAACATGACTGTATGTGATTATATGGTTTAAATGCCTTTGGAACTGGTTCAAGGGAGGAACTTGGAAAGGTTTGGAGTTGTTGGCTGGGGAAGTAGCCCTAGTATGCTGTAAATTGAGCTTGATGGGAGATTCTGGTTGGAACTCAGAAGACCAGAATGTTAATAAAAAGGCAAATGGTAAGTACCAGGAGCTTTCAGTTGGAAACAAGGACTCTATTGACAGTGGAACTCCAAGCCCCGTATGTAATGCTCTGAGAGCAAACTTGTCTATATTTTGTTCATGTCCTGAGACTTTGCTGGAGACTGAAATTAAAAGTAGCAGACTAATCTGGTAGAAGAAACTTCAAGGCAGCCCACCCAGTGGCATGAGTACTGCCCACTGCTTTTAATGAGATTCACACTGAAAAATAGGAGCAAAAATCCATTTTAAACATTTTTAGTTTTGCCAGAAGTAGAGAGCCCACAAAGATGGAACAGGGGAGAGCTTGGTTGGTGAAAGGTTAGCATTTGTAAAATGCCAGGTGTTTTTGGATCAGAGCCAAGCATGATGGCACATGCCTATAATTCCAGCACTCAGGAGCTGAGGCAGGAGGATCTCTGCAAGTTTGGGGCCAGCCTGGGCTACATAGTGACTTCAAAGCCAAGCTGAACTACATAGCAAGACCCTGTCTCAAAAAAACAAAGACAAAAATCAAGTGTCTTGGATAAGAGCAATAGGAAAAATGACTTGAGGGCATGTGAAGAAACAGCAATATCAGCCCTTGCCCTGCAAAATTGAAAGACTTGGCTTTGAGAAGAGAGCCCCAGGGCACCCTGCTGAGATCGGTGACCTAGGAAATTGGTACCCTGAGGTTTGTTTCACAGTGGTCAGCCATCCAGGCATGGGGAGGCCTCTGGAGCCATGGCCCAAGAGAGCCTGGCTACTGCTCAAGCTGGCGGCAGACATTGGCATCATCTACATGGTGCTGGTTTTACAGGATGCAGAATGTAAGAATTGTGGAGTTAGAGAGGTTCCCAACCAGATTTCAGAAGATGGTATGGGAAGCCAGGCAGTGTGACCCTGAAAGGGAAATGCATGAAGCTGTGAGACTGAAGCCAAAAGTAAAATGGAGACCTCAGGAAGTTGGAGAAGACAAGAATGTGGAATGTCTGAGGAAAGCCACAAGGAATAAGCAAAGCCAGCCCAACATCGAAGCCACCAGGGAATACAACCATGAGCAGCACTGCCATAGGGGTGGGGCCTCCCAATCCCTTTGGAGTTCATATCATGCCACAGCTTGCCCTGGATGCTGGACAGAAAGCTACAGGACTTAATGTTTGCCCTCAGGGCTTCGGTCTTGCTTTAATACTATTCCTATTCCCTCATTCCCCCTTTTGGAAAGGGAGTATTTATCCTGTGCCATTATAGGTCAGCAGTGTTTAATCTCTTTTTGATATTTATAGGGACTAAGAGTTTGCCTTAAATCTCAGAGATTTTGGACTTGAACGTTTCTGCAATCCTGGAAATGTTAAAACTAGGGCACCTCTGAGAGATGGACTAAATGTATTTTTGCATGAAGAGATGCACATGAGTCTTTTGGGGTCTGGAGCAGAATATCATGGTTTAGGTCTAAAATGCCCCCAAAGCCTCATGAGTTTGGAAAGTGATTGGATTGTAGGGATTTATAGCTGTCTTGCTGCTAAGAGGTAGGATGTGGTTAGAAGAGGCAGGTCACTGTGGGCATGACCAGAGGGGTTTATCTCCTTGGCCAGTTCCTCCCTTGGCTCTCTCCTTCTCGGCTGCCACGATATGAGCAGCCTTTTCCCTGCCATACACCTTTGTCCTGCTGATTCTTCTTTGGAGATCGCTGACCATGGACTAGGAGCGAAAATCAACCTCTCCTGCTTTAAATTGTGGGTGCTGGGTATTGTGTGCCAGCAAGGAGGAAAGTAACTAGAACAGCTGATATCCCAGAACACCAGAGAATAAGTCATTTATAACGAAAAGAAATTTATCTCTTACAGTTCTTGAGGCTAGGAAGAAAGTTAAGTGCTTTACGTTTGGTGAGGTCCTCTATGCCGCAGTGTTCCATGGCAGATGGTGGTAGAGCTATGGTGCAGGATGTGTGTGAGACAGAAGAAGAAAGAGAGAAAGAACAGGAAAGGGGACAGAACTCATCCTTTTATCAAGAATCCCCTCCTGTGATCGTGGTATCAATCTATTGTCTTGTTTCTGCAGTGCTGGAGATAGAACTCAGGATCTCACACATGCTATACAAGAGTTCTACCACTGCACTACACCCCTAGCACAAGTAGTAATCCATTCATACAGGCAGAGCCCTCACAGCCTCGTCTCCTAATTATGGCTCCCACCTCTCAACTTTATTACACTTGGAATTTAATTTCCAACACATGATCTTTGGGAAATCCATAGCAGTCAATCTGACTAAAAAGAAGACATTCAGAAACTTTCTAAGGGGACAGAAACGCTATCTTGTATGGGGTGGTGGTTACAAAGCTGTGTACCAGTTACCAAAGTGTGTCAAACTAAACACTTAGATTTATGTATTTTATTGTATATTAACTGTATACTTTTAAATAGTTTTTAAATATTTATTGATGGCGTTTTTGTCTAATTCAAAAGTAATTGTATGTCATGCCAAATATCTGCTAAAAATTCAGAAATCAAAGTAACTTTAAGAATAATAGATGGTGTGCCCCATAGTCCCAGTTACTCAGGAGGCTGAGGTGGGAGGATTTTTTATGTCCTAGGCTCCTGTTCAAGACCAGCCTGCACAACTAGCCAAACTTCCATCAGATAGATAGATAGATAGATAGATAGATAGATAGATAGATAGATCCTCAAAACTTTATGCACACACACTTAACACATTCATCCTTCTCTGTGCCTAGCTTTGTGACAGCCACTGACAACACAAAGATAAACAGCCATGATCCCCATCCTACCGCTGACAGGGCCTTGATCTTTGGTTACAACAGAATGGGACTCCATGAGTATGAAGGGGAGGAGCTGGGTGAGGTCTGGGAAGGCATGTGAGCTGAGTCTCAAAGAAGATATATGTAATAAAGGGGATGAGGGCTCAAGATGGAGAATCCCAGGTGGAAATTCATATGTAAAGAGAAGGACATCACTATCACTGGGAACAGTGACTCCAGGGCAGCTGGAGCAGAGGTACCACACAGGAAAGAGAGGAAAGATGAAGCTGAGAAAGCAGGATGGGGTCCGATGGTGAAAGGTGTTTCACTTTGTCCTGTGGTCAACAGAGATCAGTAGAGATTTTCATGGCAGTTTTCAGCTAGAGAGCAAAGGATCAGGATTGTATTATCACTGGATGACTCTGTAGTGCTGAGGAGAATGGCCTAGAAGGGGGAAGTTGCATGGCAAAGAGATCAATGATCATGGCTGGGAAAACCCATGGAAATAACCAAGGAGCACACAAAGGCAGGAGTAGAGGGGATCAGACTTTCCAAGGGGGAAAAGTGTCTACTTACTTTCTCATTCCTGAGACAATATACTCAACATCCAGAAGTTAAAAGAGAAAAGGTTTATTTTAGCTCACAGTTTGTAGAGATTTCAGTCCATACTCGGCTGGCTCTAAGGAAGGACAGCATGGCAGAGGAGAAACAGTCCATGGCAGGGCAGGCAGGAGGCAGTAAGTCTTCCTTCTTTTCTTTTTATTCCATCCAGGCTGCAACCCTATTGATTGGTGCCACCCACACCCAGGATGTCTTTCCTCTTCAGTAAATACATCAACCACACCCAGAACTTTGCTAAACCAATTAGCCTGCTAATCCAGTATCACATACCAGTGGTCCGGTATTACATCCATGATGCAGTATCACATGCCCATGATCCAGTCACCTACTCAAAACCCCAGCTATGAGCATATGACGTTTGGGGGGACATCTAGATACAAGCCATAACAAAGTCTATGAGACTCAGTGACATTTAGTGATGCTAAGAATGAGATAAGAACTCTATGACATTCAGCCCAATTGTGTGTCCTGGAGGTGACCCTTTCTCTGAGATTCCAGCAAGAGATTTGCTCATGGTGCTACAGAACTCCCTAGAGCATTTGTTTAGTCGGTATACAGAAACAAACATCTGTAACTCTGCACTGACACCCTCCCAAGCACAAATGGATCCAGCTACGACACTAAATGTTGGCTAGGACTGGAGTATGGGGGAACTTGAGCACAAACTGGAAGGTTTAGAAGAAGCATACCTGTCTGTCCACATGTAGGATTTGCAAGGAGAGCATGAGCTTTAGAACAAGGAGAGGTAGAGCCCAACACCAGTGTGTCATTCTGACCCCAAGTTCTGTACACATAGGGCAAGCAGAATCAGGTAGGAAGGGAAGAACAGGTGGAAGAAAGCAGCATCAGACAGGAGCCATAAGAAGCAGCACCTCTCTGGTGGCTCCATTTGACCCCCCTGTTTGCAGGTCTTTCTTGTACCTTCATCATACCACCGAACTCCCCAGTCTGCTCTTGAGGCCTGGGAGAAAGAGGTGTGAGCATTTGCTAAGTGCAAATGCCAACACTCTGAGACACGACTGCGTGATTATATTCTGAATTCACTGCAAAATGAGAATGCGGGGCCTCCTGTTAAAAAACATCTTACGAATTTCAACATGGTGACAGTAAAACATTAAATCAAACAGTAGGACACTGAAAATACATGAACCAGTGTGATACCCGTGAAGCTGGCCTTCTCTGTCTGTCAGCATCCAGGCCCAAGGTGACACAGTTATAAAGAATCCAGACTTAGGGATCAGACGGAGCCGGGCTTGAATTCCAATTCTGCCACCTGTCAGGCCAGTGAACTTGGACAAACTAATCTCTCTGAGATTTAGAGTTGTCTTCTATAAAGTGAAGATCAAAGGGCTTATCACATGTGTCCCAGGGAGGATTCAGTGATCAGCAAGTGTTTATGACGAGCCTGGAGCATCCTGCATGCTCACTACCTGGGAGGATTTTCCATATCACTGTTCCACCTCGGCAGCAATTGTGGCCCCTAACCAGCAAGCCCCCCATTGCTGAGAAGCCACATGTCCCCACAAGATGGCTATAGCCCTTGTGACTAGGTAAAACATTTTCAGACTGCACATTCCTAAAATGACATGCTTCGAACGCTCTTAGTAAATATAGCAACAAAACGGGAAACAAGACGATGTTAAAGGAAACCTCCTCCCCTGGGGTTCAGTTGGTGGTTGTCAAGTTTTGTTACCCACATTGTATTTCGAGGCACATGTATGCTGTGCTATAAATAACACATTCTACCAGGAAACCTTGGCTGGAGCAGCAATGAGTGGTCTGTTTACCAAAAAGGATTAGCTAGCTATATGAGTATACTGCAAATTTGTCAACTTTGTCTGCAGGATGATTATGTAATTCCTATGCAGCTTGAGCCACTGTGATAACAGTGTGCAGATACACACAGATGTTCAAGGGTTCTTCCTGGATGTCTTGACTTACAAGCTGTGAGAGGTCACTCCAAAGCATGTTAAGATGCCTGTGACTGGTCAGTCAGGTAGATGAACACACTGGGGTAAACCAAAAAATGATCAAAATTAATGGAGACCAAAATGCTCAACAGTACAATGCACAGGGTTCTAAGAGAGCCAGCAGACTCTAGAAATGTCCAAAAAAAGTCACAAGATTAAACTCAAGATGCTTCAGTTCATCCCTAGAGTCAAAGGCTCTGTGTAGACACAGAGTTAGTTTATGATACTCAAATCTTATAAACCAGTTTGAACAACTGGCTTATAACATGAATGTATCAGCTCTCCAGTCCTCTGATCAGACAAACTCATCCAACCTCCCAAGTATCATAATTTCATTGTTAAAATGAAATGTAGTGTCGTTAGTAGATAATACCTTTGTCCTCGGAGTAACCCTGCTGTCCCACATTTCTGGCAAATCATTACGATAAATATTTCAGGGAAGTGGAAACTTTAAGCTTTTCAAATGACTCTAAGAAGGCACCCAGCCATTCTATGTGTAAAACCCACAGCTTGGCTGGTATACCTATATTGAATATATTGCATGTTTTTTCAATATCTTTCCTACTCTAGGGCATTTCCAATTTTATGAGTTCTGCTTTCGCAAGACAGGCTCTGGATACAACTTTCCCAGCATCCTCTGCAATGAGGACAAAGTGACCTACTCTCAACCCAGCAGATACAACTGGGAAGGTTTTTTTCTTTTTCCCCCAGTTGCATTATGAAGAGTTTCCAGCAGAAATACCTGTAGGGGGAATTCTAAGAAAATGGAGGCAGGTATGCAGTTTTAAATCGCTCTGAATCCACACATTTAAAACCAGCTAAAGCTACTAAATAACAAAAGCAAATTGCCATGGGCAACAATTACAACAAAACTAGAGAATAGCATTTCTCTCATGAGTTCCAAAATACAAGCTCATGAGGACGCACGACCAACAATCGCATAGTCTGTGCCTTCTCAGCATGGTGTGGGAGGACGCAGAGAGGTGGCTTACGGCCCTGCAAACAGGAAAGCCTTAAAATAGCCGGGTGTTTAAGGGAGAGCCTGTACTGGACGTGGTGGCGCAGGCCTAGAGTCCAGCTAGTCAGGAAGCGAAGGCAAGAAGATCCCAAGTTCGAAACCAGCCTGGGCAACTTAGTGAGACTCTTTTCAAAAACTTAAACGAAAAGAGGTGGGAGTGTGGCTCAGTGACAGAATGTTTGTCTGGCATGCACAAGGTGTCATCCACAGTACTACAGGATAAGTAAATAAATGAATGAGAGCTTAGTGAGACATTTTGAGAATAGCAGCTGCAAATGGAAACAATTTTGCCAAATCTAACTGTAGGTGAGTATAAGACCTGCAGTAAGGACTGGGGCCTCTGAGGCTTCTCCTCCTGGGGTCTCCAGCCCATGCAAAGCCAGGCTCTGTCCCAGAATAGGGCCCCACACTGACGCTTCCGGGTGGAATCAAAATGGAGATGGATAGAGACAGAGAAAAGAGATGGCTCAGCAAAAGGGGAGAGAGAAGATCAGAATCAGAGAATCTTGAGAAACTAAGCCGCCATACTTTCATATGCCTACATGAAAAAAACCATCGGAGACAAAATTAGAAAAAGTGCTCTTAACTACGGTCTTTCTAGAAGTGCATTCATTAATTAATTCTTTAAATAAACACCATAAAAACATCAAGATCAAATCCAATAAAGTTATTATAAGAAAAAGAAAACAAGAGCCTGAAAAACATCTATATAGTTAAGAATAACCTCCCAGAAAGACAGTGATGTCTAAAGAAGAAATCAAGATTGTAACCTCCTATTCAAAAAAAAAAAGTTAAAGTACATTTTGGTTTGGTCTGGTTTGGTTTGGTCTGGTTTGGTCTGGTCTAGTTTGGTTTGGCTGTCTCGATAGTTGGTTGGTGAGTTAGTTTACAGTGCTGGAGATTGAACCCAAAACCTTGTGCCTGTGACAGAAGTATTCTACCACTGAATTACACCTCCAGCCCCTAAAAGACTTTTTTAAAAAAACATAAGACAAAAAAGAACGCCACAAATCAGAACTAAGAAAAATCCAAAAGCTACCTGATAAAAATTAGGAAAAATTGTGTCCACAAATGAAAAAAAAAAGTAAATACAATAAATAACATCTTAAGTAAAATCCCCAGCACCCCTTCAAAAAAAAAACAAAAAAGAGAAGTAAAAAATAAAAGAAAGAAATTTTAAAATAAAGAAAATCGAATAGACTATAAAAGAAAGTGATAAATACTGAAGATGGGCAGTGAGCCAACATCTGGCACAACAGGGAAGAGAAACAAAACAATGAAGCAGAACAAATATTTTTAAATATACAATATTTCCTAGAAATACTTCTTTCCTAGAAAAGGAAAAAATAGGTTGAAAACTATATACTGAAAAAACACAGTGAATACCTAAAAATACCACCAAAATATAGTCTAGTAAAAATTACTGGACTTCGAAAAAGAATTGAAAACTCTGCAGGAATCTAGGCATGCAGGCACAAAACATGTAGAAACTTTTAAGAAAAGAAAACTAAATTATCATCCAATTTTCTGATAGCAAGACTTTATGCCAGAAGAACAAAAGTGTGATTCAAGGTTTTATACCCTGTAAGCATTGACTTTGGGCCCGAGGTTTAACCGGAAAGTTCAGGAAATGTTGTTGCCATAAACCTTTTCTGAAGAATCAACTAGAGAACGAACTTCAGACAATAAAAAATGGCCAGCAAGCCACCAACATGAGGAGAGGTGATGATCACTAATGACCTACACACTCCTAGCACTGAGACCAACTGAGGCTTGACGGGACCAAGTACCGTGTGCACAGACCTCCCGCTTCTGTCCGACAGGTGTGCACACCTGCGGGGGGAGTGGGGAGCCTGCGCAAGGAGGAATCGTTTGACTGTTTGTGATGGTAATTCTGGTAATTCTGATGATGCTAGTGTTAGTATAAATAGTCTGAGATGATTGTGTTGTCAATAAGAGATAAAATAAATGAGTAATCATAGAACATTCTAATTATATCATCGCTTAGGTTTTTGTTGTTGTTGTTGTTGTTTTGAGACAAGGTCTTGTTACGTGGTTCAGGCTGGCCTTGAGCTCACTATGTAGCCCAGCCTGGCCTTGAACTCATGGTGATCTTCCTGCCTCAGCCCCCTATGTGCTAAGATTACAGGCATGTGCCACCACGCCCATCTGCCCTAGATTTCTGAAGGTCAAGATTTTCAGTAGTGAAAAAAAAAAAAATGCACAGATTTTAATACAAAAAAGGTTAAATTGGGGTTGGGGATTTAGCTCAGTGGTAGAGTGCCTCCCTTGCAAGCACACGACCCTGAATTTGATCCCCAGCACCAAAAAAAAAAAAAAAAAAAAAAAAAAAAAAAAAAAAAAAAAAAGATTAAGTGCGAGAGTGTGTGTTCCATAGTAGAGCACTTGCCTAGCATCTGCAAGGCCCTGAATTCAATCCCCCAAAAGAACAAAGAAAGGAAAGAAAGGAGGGAGGGAAGAAGTAAACCTAGTTGTGGATCTGAACTGCAAGTACTGGCATAAACCCATGTGTGTTGCACGCATGCTCATGTGTACGTGTACATCTCCTAGCTCTGTCCCTCGGCAAGACCCAGAGACAACCGCCAGCTAAATAACAGTATGTGCTGTTAGTGGCTAGATCAGGGTTTTGAAATGTCATGTCTCACTAAAGGAAACCACGCTTCTTAGAGAAATGGCTGGTTCTGGTTTGAGACACAAAATACACAAAGTAAACCTGAAATTTCTTATCATACCAGACAGGGGGGAAACTATTAAAGACTCCAGGTCATACGGGAAGGGGTTTCCACCAGCAAAATATAGGACAATTCGAGCTTCAAACATCAGGACTGCACCAGGCTGGTGCCTCAGGCGTGATGGCACACACCTGATCCTAGCCCTGGGGAGGCTGAAGCGGGAGGATGACATGTTCGAAGCCAGCCTGGGCTAGAACCTATCTCAAATAAAAAATGATAACTTAGAAAACTCATCAAGTGTGTTTTAATTCATGAAATCATGTTGATTCTTTTCAACTAACTGATTATCTTTAGTGAGGGCATAATGAAGGACCAAGTCATGATCTTGAAAACCAATAAAGGAAAAGAACCAAATGTTTACCTTGTTTTCCAATATCTTTGAGCAACAGATAACCAAAAGGTAAATGAAAGGAACAATACCTTCATTAAATTGAGCCAGCCACAAATATTTAAAGAAATGGTACAATCAAAATATCACCACTTTGCCATCCTCAGTGAATTCATGGATCTGGATGATGATGATTAATAGCTGCTATTATCAGAAAACTAAAGACAACCAGCTAGGGTTGCAGTGCAGTGGTAAAGCACATGCCTAGAATGGTCTCCAACACCAAAAAATAAAATAGACAGCCAAATGTCATGTATCTCCTGGCTAAAGAACACCTCGGGGGACACTGCATATGTCAAATTTTCTCTTAGGGACACTACATGTGACCACTTGGTTACAGTAGAAAATGTATAAGATTTTGACTTGGAAGAAAATGCCCAAAAGAGGTCAAAAATTTTAAATACAGGAAGAAGTCACCCAGGACCCGTTCTGGCAAGGTGGCGGAGCACAAGGAAGGGAAACAACTGGCTTTCAAGGGCAGCTTGGCACAAGTCCTAGCGGCAGCGTCTCGCGCCCAGTGTTGGCAGCTGCTCCCGACTGGAACAATCCAGCGATATACTCAGTGTAACTCACTCATTGTTTCTAAGTGCAAATCTGTCTTGGAAATTTTCTGAACTACCTAATTGCCCTTACTAGATCTTTTTCTTTCTTAGAATAGATACTGTTCTTTGTAACTAAAGAATCCGATCTGACCCAAAAGATTGGCAACTCGTGTGTGTGTGTGCGTGTGTGTGTGTGTGTGTGTATACATGTGTGTGCTACCACATTTAATGTCTCCAGAAAGCCATGAATTTCTCCAAATTTATCTTAAAAACCTAGACTGGCTGACAAAAAGAGGCTGTTTGATTTGATCATTGTCTTCCCCTGTAAGCCTCGGAGAAGGTAAACGGAAGCTTGGCTTCCACAGGAGTCTGTGTATTTGACAACTGCCGGGAATGTATATACAGTAATCTTGGGTTTTATATAAACCTCACAAGAGATGACAATGAAAACCTTTTCTCAGAAAATTCTTAAAGAGTCGTTTATTCTGGAAGCAATCAAGTCTAACAGTGTACCCAAGGTCAGTATTTATTCAGCATTTATACGTCTTTTCTGTACCACACTTTCTTGTACTTCAAGGTTATTTTGCATAAAAATCATAGTAAGCTAAGAATGTTATAAAATATCAGTTACCTCTGCATAGGGGAGAATTCTATTTTCTCTTCTCAGTCAGCCTTGGCCATGTCCCTTGATTGGCTAATAAAGGTGTGGTGAAGTGACGCTTTTTCCATCTCCATGAGCCATGGAGATGTGCTAAGCTTTCTCTTTCCTCTAGTTCTAGCTGCTGTTCGAGGTAGAAGCTTCTCCATCAGCCCGAGTCCCACAGGAAGATGATGTGGACTGGAACCCAACCAACACAGAGCAGAAGCATACGAGAAAAAAGTAATAAGCTGCCGGGATCTGGAGTCCCTTTCCCCATGGTGGAACCCAGCCTCTCCTGCCCCCGTTGGGTTTAAGAATTACTTCTTACTAGTTAGTAATAGCTACTATTACTTCTTATTAGCAATAGCTATTATTCCTTAAGCACTGGCTGTTAACCCCACCCTTACATCTTCCATAGCCATCGTGAGGTAGATGTCCATTTCCCCTCCTTACAGATGAGGAAACAAGACTTGAAGAAGTTAAATAATTCAACGCCTGCTTAGAACCAGCCTTGAGATCAAGACCTGGAACAGTGCATGAGATGCAGTATTGCAAACAGGCTTCTCACTGGGGAGGAGTAGACGATTAGATGTTGGTGATCATCCCAACCTCGCTGAGCTTGTTTCCTCCTTAGAAAGATGCTAATGAAACCAGCTCTGGATGTGAATGAAATAATCCGCTTGCTGTGGCCTGAATATATCCCCCAAATCTTAGGTGTTGCAACCCTAAACCCCAGTATGAGCGTTGAGAGGTGGCTCCGCCGTCATGGATGGGTAGATGCCTTGATAAAAAGGCTTTGGGCAGGTGCTGTCCTCTGCTCTGCCATGTGAGGACACCAAGTTGTTCCCCACCCCCCGAAAACACAGCACTCAAGGTGGTATCTCAGAAGCAAAGAGAAGCCCTCACCTGATGCCGCTCCTTGTTCTCAAACTGCCCCCTCTCCAGACTGTGAGAAATAACTGTCTATGCTCTATAACTTACCTAGATGTCAATATTTTGCCACAGCTGCACAAAATGAACAAAGATGTGTGAATCACTTTAAGTTCCTAATGGGTCAAAATGTCCGGCCAGGGGTTGGGGATCTAGCTCAGTGGTAAAGTGCTTAGCTAGCAAGGGCAAGACCTTGAGTTTGGTCTCCGCACACGAATAGAAAGAAAGAAAGAAAGAAAAAGTCCAGCCATAGAATCTGTCTGGAGAAGGAAGTGGATACTTTCAGAAGAGGTCTGGAAAGATCCTCATCCAAGGGTTCCAACCCCCTACATTTCATGGCAGGCCACTTGGAGATAATAAGATTTTGGAGTTAATAAAAATATCTCTTTGGCAGAATGCAGAATTACACACTTTTAAATTTTCGTTTGAAGTTTTTGATTAAAAACCTTCAGTCTGACATGCTGTAAATTATAGAAGACTGAAAAATTGCTAAATTGGAAGCATCTCCAACACAATCCAGAACCCAGGACCCCTTAAACTGGACACAGTGAGAGGTGGGTTTCTTCCTATCCTCCTGCAGCTGTGTGAATTCACAAGAGCTCCATGCACGCCTGTGTGCATTTTCAAGTAGGCCAAAGAGCATGCTGAGTGCTGAAAGCAGCCAGATCCATTGCCCAGTCTTCTTTGCCTGAAAAGTTTCAGGGCGGACTTTGAGCTCTTGAGTTATTGAATTCTGGTTTGAGAAAGACACTCGAGAGAAATAAAAGGGAACTTACACTTGCCGAGTGCCCTCTGCATGCCAGAAACTTTGCACAAGTTATCTCAAATGTTCACAGCAACTCTTCAAGGTCTAGCATTTAAGAGGATTATGTAACTTGCCCAAGGTCATGCAGCTAGCAAGTGACAAACATGACTCAAATCCTGGGCTGTCTGACCCCAAAGTTCAGGCTCTGTGCTCTAGACCAGGGGTTGCCAACCGCAACCCACACCACCTTTACTTCCATACTGCCTGCGAACAGGCGATGCTTTACGTTTCTAAATGGTTCAAAAAGTAAAAATGCTCTGAGAGTTGCAAAAATCATTTGAGTTTCAAAATTCTTTCTTGCTTTCCTTTTGAACTTCGGATCTCAGTGTTCATAAACAGTTTTACTGGACTGTGGCCTCTCCTGCTCGTCTGCATATTGTCTGTGGCTACTTTTGTGCTACAGTGACAATAGCAGAACTGAGTGGTTGCAACAGAAACTGTTTGGTTGGCAAAATCTAATGCATTTACTACCTGGACTTTTACAGAAAGAGTTTGCAACCTGCTCCCCTAGACGCCATAGCTTTGTCGGTGACTGCTCACAAACGAGGAAAGGGAAATCAAGAGAGATTTAATTTGGATAAATGTGCCCCAAACTAAACAGCACCTCAGTCTTCTCTTACGCATGGTTTCATTCTCTGCATTTTCAGTTAGCCAAGGTCAACAGTCTGAACATATTGAAAGGAAAAATTCAGAAATAAAAAGTCACATGTTTTAGATTGCACAATGTTCTGAGCAGCGTGGTGAAACTTCCTACCGTCCCACCCCATCCCACCTGGAGGGGACTCCTTTGTCCAGTGGATCCACTCTGCCTACACTACCTGCCATCATTTGGCAGCCAAGTGGGTTATTAGATTGACTGCCATGGTGTCCCTGTTCATGTATTTAATAACCCTTATTTTACTTAATAAGACCCTTAACATGGAAGAATAGTGATACTGGCAATTTTATTACAGTATATTGTTATGCTTGTTCTATTTCATTAGGACTAGTTGTTAATCTCTTACTATGGCTAATTTATAAATTAAACTTCATAATAGGCATGCACGCAGAGAAAAAACACAGCATATATGGAGTTCGGCACCATCTGTGATTTTAGGCATCTCCCGAGTGTCTTGGAACATATTCCCACAAATAAGGGAAAGTACTTTATCAGGAAGGATGGGGTCTGGCAATGACAATCCTAAATGGTAAACGTGGGAATTGAGAAGAACGCAGTTGACCAGGAAGGAGAGAGGGAGCAGGGTGGACAGGCAAAACCCCAGAAGCCTAGGAATTCACTTCCATAATTCAGGGTGGAATCCTTCTGGGGAAACATAATGACAAAGACACAGTCTGCAGGGAAGACAAGCTCATCCACGGTGTGCAGGCTGGATTCGAGGAGAGCGCTCAGGTGAGGCAGAGAATGTCGATCTCAGAACCTGACCCTTCACCCAGAGAAACAAACCAAAGCAAGTGGGAATAAGTGAAAATCATGGCACAGCCACAGTGTACATGTTCATGACATGTTAATAAGAACCAGTTTGTAACACGTGATTGTTTTATAAAAGAAATTGTATATGTATATACATGTATGTAAATCGTGTTGGGGCAGAAAAAGAAAAGAAGAGTGTGATGGCTAATCTTGATTGTCAGCTTGGTTGAGTTGAGAAACACTAGGAATTTAGTAAAGTAGCTTCTGGGTGTATCTGAGGGCATTTCCAGAGATGACTGGCATGTGGGACAACAAACTGAGGGGAGAGACCCATCTTTTATGTGGATGGCACCATGCAGTAACCCAGGGGCCCAGCTGGAATAAAGTCAGGAGGAGGAGGAAGCCAGACAACACAGGTCCTTTCCTTGCTATTTCATGGCTGCCAGGAGGGGAACAGCTTTGCTCTAGCATACCCACTCTGCCATGCTGCTCTGTCGCATACCACCTCCAGCCACAAAGTCATCTGACCAGAGACTGGACCCTCTGAAACCAGGAGCCAAAATAAATCTTTCCTCCTTAAAGCAGAGTTGGCAGGTATTTTGTCATAGTGATGGAAATTGATTAACATAAAGATTCACATCAAACTTCTAATGGCAACTACTTGTACAGTATGAAAGAAGAGAGGAAGAAGCTTTCCCGTTCTACTTTACATGTATGTGTGTCATTTGAATTTTTATTTTAAGAATGTACTTTTTACCAAAACTTATCAAATGAAAGGGGCTGAGGGTGTAGCTCGGTGGTAGAGGACATGCTTAGCACATATGTGGCTGTGGGTTCAATCCCCAGCACCAAAAATAAATAAATGCACTTAAATAAAATGAAAGATCTATACATATACAGACCCTAGAAGACTGTTAAGTGCATCAATGTGAGAAGTGGTGAAGACCCAAGAATCTACTGAGTTAGTAAAATCTAAGCAAAGCCTGTAAACTAGTAAGTTATGTGGTGCCAGCATCAACAACAACCTGTTTTTTGATAAAGAATCACATTACACAGATGCTACTATTGGGGTCAGTTGGGCAATGAATACATGAGACCTTTTTGTACTGTTTTTGCAAACTTCTTACTTGCCTATAAATAATTTCAAACAAAAAAGCTTGAAGAAAACCTATCAGGTTAAATGATCTGACATTATCAATATTGACTGCTTTTGACCCCCAAGAGGCCATTTCATAGTCAACTACAGAGCTGATCTAAAGAAAATCTGTCACCTACCTGTATTTGAACATATCCAAAAGAGTGCTGGTCACAGACAGAAGGTGGTCTGCATGCAGCACAGTACTTTACTCCAGCTGGCATTCTGGGGACAGGCAGGCTCTGCAGGGCAGCTGTGGTTTTGGGCTCCCTCTGTTCTGCCTCCATCCTCACTCAGAACATGGGTACCCCAGACCCTGGGAAGATGCCTCTTCATGGGCAGGCTTGCTGTCCTTCCCCTAAAAGTTTCATTGGCACAGCATTGTTGGAGGAGTCCTGGGTGAGTAGACAACACTATGTTCCACGTCCTCCAAAGCCAAGAATAACCCTTAAAGCATGTGATGATCATATTGCTGCCCCTGTGAGGGCCTCACATGGCTTCTGAGTGGCCAGCACGGGCCAGAGGCACAATTACTAGAATGGCCCTCAGAGACCCACACCAAGAAGTAGGACCCTTCCATGTTGTCCCCCAGAGCCAGTGATAGAAATATGGGGGATGTTAGGCCAGAGAAAAAGAGCTCCTTCCCTGGTAGAGTCTGACACAAATCTCATGACCAATGTAAACCTTGGGGCTGGACTGAAGCATAAATGACCCTCAGTTATTAGCTCAGGTAGTAGAATGCCAATAAAAACCCTGAAAAAATTAATCAAATAAATTGCTTCAGAAAGTTTTTTCATTTTCATTTTACTTTATTTTGTTTTTTGAGACAGGTCTCACTATGGAGTTCAGCCTGGCCTTGAACTCACTATGTAGCCCCGGCTGGCTTTGAACTCACAGTTCAAACCTCCTGTCTCGGCCTCCCAAGTGCTGGGATTACAGGCATGCGCCGCCACACCCAGCAAGGATTTTTTCATTTTCATTGTCAGCAACTAAAACATAAAGTCTTAAAATTAATTAGGATACTTCCTTTGCTCTTAAATCTTTTTCTTGTGACCAAGCTCATTTCAGTACTAAAAAGTATTTTAGAGACCATTAAGTATTTGACTGAGAGAAAAACAGCTGAAGGAAAATAATGTATCATGAGGTGCTCATCCATGAAGAATGTGGAATAGAAGAAATGTATTAATTTGCTAGAGTTACCATAACAAAGTACCATAGACTGAGAGTTTTAAGCAACAGAAATCTACTGTCCCAGTTTTGGAGGCTAGAAGTCCAAAATTGAGGTGTTGGCAGAGTTGCTTCTATTAAAAGAAAACTAAACAATTTAAATTTAACAGAGTTTATTTGAGCAAAGAACAACTCATAAACCAGGAAGCAGTCCGAATCATGAGAGGTGCCATGAGCTCCACCCTACCAAGTTACAAGCCAAACAAGGACGCAAGACAGAAAAATTGCCTGATTGGCTACAGTGGGGTATTTGCTTTATTTGAACATGATGTAATCAGTCGTGTGATTGGCTGAAACTCAGCCATTCATGATTGGCTAAGCCCCAGTTGTTTGTTAAAAAAAATGCACTACTAAGTTAAATTGTGGCTACTACCTGGGAACTGAGTATGGAGACAGCCCAGGCCAGTGCCTTGATGCTTATTTAGTTTAACACTTCCTTCTGAGGCTACAAGGGAGAACCTGCCCCGTGCCTTTCTCCTGCATTCCATTGGTTCATTCCCACGTTTTGGTCCCGTGGATTAGTGGGTCACCGTGCCAATCTCTGTCTTTATCATCTCATGGCATTCACCCTGTGTTCTGTGTCCAGTTTTCTCTCTTTATAAGGACACCAATCATATTGGATTAGAGAGTCACCCTAATCCAATAGAACCTTGTTTTAACTAATTATATCTTCAATGACTGCATGTCCAGATAAATCACATTATGAGATAGGTATGTTATGGTTGGAATTTAAAATGGCCCCAACAGCCTCCAGTGTTCAGAGGCAGGGCCTGGTTGGAGGAGGCAGGTCACTAGGGGGCATGACCTGGAAGGGTGTCTTCTCGTCCCCGCTGCCCCCCCTCACTCTGCTTCCTGGCTGCCATGACTTGAGCAGCTCTATTCCACCTAGGCCCATCACCATGTCATTTCTGCCATGAAACCAGCCAGCCGTGGACTTAATCCCCCAAAACTGTGAGCCAAATTAAACCTCTTAAGTTGTTGATGTCGGGTATTTCATCCCAGTAATGGAAAAGCTGACTAATAAGGGGTGGTTAGGAAGTCAACATATGAATTTGAGGGGACATAATCTAGCTGACAGCAAGGACCAAAGTTATTATTCACACTGAACCCTCCTAAATTTCTCTTGCATCCACTCTTTTTGTGGTTGTCCCCAGTGCAATCTCATTCATTAAATATGAAATGCATTAAAAGCAGAACCTCTGAAGCTCCAGAAAAGCTATTAAAAAGGTACAGCAAACCTGATGGCAAATCAATGAAACTGAATGATCAGGTCATAGGGCTTCCATGGGAGGACACTTAGTCATGAAAAACACCAGAACTGGGAGTTGTAGCTTGGTTCTGATGCTAACCAGTGGGGAAACGTGAGCAGCTCGCTTCACTCTTTCAGGTACAGTGTCCCTCTCTGGCAGGTAGAGGGGTCGACAAGCCAGCTATGTCACCCACGTCCCCAGTGAGTCAGCCTGGCTGTGTGGGAACCAGGACAAGAGCCAAGACAGGTTCCTTTCTGCCTGGAGCTTTCTCCGTTGTATCTACATCTCTCTGAGATTCCAAACCCGGCCATTCCAACGCTAACTATAGGCTTTAAATCTAACCTTCCCTCAAAACCCCTGACCCACCTAAAGATCAGTAAGTCACCCCATAATCTTTCTGGAAGGCCTGGTGGCTGGACAGCCTATAATTTCCTTGACTAGCATCACCCATCCCTGCAGAGCGCAGACCAGCTTTGGGCAGGACAAGGGCTGGTATTTAGTAGACTCTCAGTTTGCTTGTCTCAGCTTATGGTTTTCATGGCCAGTCACAGAGGCTGTCTGGACGCCCCACACTGAAGCCAAGTGTGGGCAGCCTGACGGCTTTGTGTGGAGCCAGATCCAGAGGCCCAGGGTTTGCTTTCTGCCCTTCCCATCTCCAGCCAGGATTTCCACAGGGATCCACACATACGAAAATGGAAAAAAAAAAAAAAAAAAAAATCACTAAAACCTTAACCAACTACCTTTCCTCCAACTGTCTGCCATGTACGCTCACAAATAACAGAAGTCCTTTTCCCTTCTGCTTGCAAGAAGAGTCTGAAAATGGTTAACACAGATTGCGGGTTGGCATTAGCCACAGGGAGGGAAAATGTAAGATATTAATGTCCCTTTTTTATATGCAGCTTTGGAGGATAATAATAAACTCTTTATTTGCAGGGTCAAACACCCACAATATGTACCTATCCTTAAAGAATGTTTGCAAAATAGGCAATAACTGCTCTAAATAGACTGTCTTGGAACTGGCTAATAAATAATAAGTTTCTTGCCTTTAAAATTAACAACAGAAAAAAAGTGCATTATGTGTGTAGGCGACCAGGGTGGAGGGAGCCCCAGGCTGTGTTCATGACTCAGTTCTTGTCCCCACTGGGACTCGCAGCCCAGTGGGGAGGCAGAGCCACATGAAGGGGTGGTAAGCACGAAATCTGCAAAGCATACACCGCCTGCAGAGGGAACGCCAGGGAAATTCCGACTTTTACATCTGCAAAGAGCTTCTGTGTAGCCTGAACTCCAGCTTTTTGGTCTCCAGTTTGCAGCAACTCACCTGAGGTCATGCAAGGTAAACGGGGAAATGCCTGCAGGGATGTCAAGGTTTGGGGCACCGGCAAGAGGACACCGGCCTTAAATCCAAGAATCCTGCATTGTAATCCAAGAATCACAAGCTTTAAACCCAAGAGTCAGCTCTGCTGCTGCACAACCAGGGTCCAGCTGCAAAGCCGTGCAGCGTGTGAAGAGCATCAAGCAATACTTGGCATAAGAAATGCTGTAGCTTTCCGAGGGAGACTGTGACAATGACCATAGAATCTAAGAAAGCCGATTACTGTCCAAGTCAATCAACATCTCCACCTTTGCAGCACATAATAATCCCTGCTGGAGTAGTAGCAGCACCGAATATTTATTTATTTAGCCCTTTCCTGGTGATCAAGTGCCTTTAATGCAGTTATCTGAATTGTCACCAAGAAACCAATAGGGAACCGAAGCAGCCAAGTGGTGTCCCCAGGGTCACCAAAGATGAAAGAGCAGGACTTCCAACGCCAAACGGGAGGCTCTGCTGGCAAACCACAGCGCCTCTGGAAAGACACTATGCGGACACTCTGGGCAGCCTGGTGCCTCAAAGCAGTTGCCTGTTGCTAACAAAAGCTCGTCAGGACCTCAGGCTGCTGTTCGGATTGTTTGTAACATCACAGCAAGCATCCCGTGTCCCGAGGCTGGGCAGGGCACTCAGACTGTAAACCAGCCTTCCCTTACACAGCCCGGACCTCACACAGCCACTGCGGGAGGGGCACCCTTCAGCTGCATGTTGGTGCATGAAACGGAGGCAGACCCAGCCATGTGACACTCCCAGTGGGCATCCTGTGAGTCAGTGTGACAGGGTAAACCGTGAGCCCTTCCAGTGGCTGACCCCAGACCCCAAAGGACCCGCTGCATGTAGAAGCAGTAATTCCATCCCTAGAAGAAAAGAAGTGTTCATGGAAAGAAATCAATAGAGAAGTCAGATTTTTTTTTTTGAGACATTGTCTTGCAAAATTGCCCAGGCGGGGCTCAAATTTGCAATCTTCCTTGGTCTCATTGTGCCAGAATTTGTACCACCACAGCCAGCTAAGAGCCAGAAATTTTATTTGTATTGTTCCAAGAGTGTATGCATGAAGCTATTCTGCTGAATGTGCACATTTGTTTTTTATCAGAATTGTTTTCACTGTAAAGAGAGCCACAGAGACACAAAGGGAGACTCTGCACCTCAGTTTCCTCATAGTAAAATTACGGGGTTAGTTTTGGAAGACTTTCCTGCATTACCCATCAGATGCTCTAAAATAGTCTCACCTGCTGACCAGTGAGCTCCTGTTTGAGAATCATTATCGTATATTCAGACAAAGGCACGTGCGCAAAGATGTTAATCACTTATGATTGTGAAAGGTTGACCATAAATCTCAGAGTTCTTCATTAGAAGGAAATATGCTGAAATGGTAAAACGACGGCCTCCGGGCACTGACATTAGGGTAAACTTTTTTTCTTTACCTGTTCCTGTAATTTCCAAATCTCAGATGAAAAACAAGCCAAATTTACATTCACACTGAAGGGATAAACAATGGGCTTTTCTTCAACCTTTAAAAAGAAGGAAAGTCTAACTGGAGCTGCAATGTGGATAAACCCTGAAGACACTTCTCTCGGGGAAATAAGCCAACCCCAAAGAGACAAGTACTTATGATTCCACTCACCACGGTCCGGAGTGTCGGGGTCAGAGAAGGGAAGCAGGGGGCCCAGCCAGGCCCGGAGGAGAGGGGATGGGAAGCCGGGTTGCATGGGTGCTGTCCTTCCAGTATTGGCCTTCCCTGCCTTGATGCCCTTGGCGCCCTAGCTCCCCTGCGCACCTGTGTGCCCTCCACACCTCCCACCTCCGAGAGGGCCCCAGGACCACGCCCACAAGACCTCTCTAGACCTAAAGCCAGGCTCATGGAGAGGCTCTCAGTTATGCAGCAAAAATAAAGCCAAAATGTTTCCTTTTTAAAGTTGCCTTATATTATTAAAGGTAATTCCAAATCTAAGCTCGGGGCTTGGGGGTGTGGGAGTTAAAATATAATTGCTTAGACTTTTTTTTTTTTTGTGGTGCCGGGGATCGAACTCAGGCCCTTGTGCTTGCAAGGCAAGCACTCTAATCACTGAGCTAAATCCCCAGCCCCTAGACCTTTTTTTTTTGTAATTGCAAGAAAGAGAAATTGAGAGTAGCGTTCTATGACCTGTGACTTTCCTGTACTGGGTCAGAATTGTTGGGTTTAAATGAGTGCTGTCATTTGGGACAGTCAGATCCCTTGTCCCACGAGTTACAAAATCAAGATGTGTGGGCACATGCATTTCTCGATAAACATGGTTATATCCGCTACGCTTCGGCCAGATGAGGGGGTATGGCAACATAAATCAACTGCTTCTCACAGGCACAACGAGGTAAAACGAAATGACTATAAAGTGGAGTTTGAGGCACTTGTGTTTATATGTTAACCACCTGTGTTAGTTAGATTTTCAGAGCCAATGGTCATAAGAGAGCAAATTTAATAGGAGACATTTACAATACTCACCCAGAAGCCAAATGCAGAAGGTGCTGAATGTCCATTGGAGACCCAAAAGATCCAACTGAGGGCTGGGAGCCCACAGCACTGTCCCACATACGTCCGTGTCTGCACATGTGGAGCCAGGAAACGATGCTCGCAGCATGACAACCAGAGCTCCTCCGAAGCAACAGCAGCCATCCTCGACAACACCAAGGCCCCAAGCTCCTTCCTCGACAAGGACAGCCGAGTTCCTTTCGGGAGAACCAGCCGCAGCAGAGCTTCTCCTGGGAAACAGCCCGCCAACTAGCTTCGGCTCCCACTCGGCCTTATATTGCATCAGCAACAACCCCCAGGTGGATCTCATACGCCCAGCATCACACCAACTCAGTCCAGCTGGGCGTTCTGGCTCAAGTCGACCATATTAGGTCCCCCACACCACCCAACAATATCGAATATTCACGCTAAGTTCAGTGCAAGTTTGTTTTTAATTGTGGTAAAATGTACATAGCAAAAGTTACTATTTTAACCATTTTTAACTTCACAGTGGCATTAAGTATATTCACATTGTTACCCTCCATCTCCGACCTCTTCATTTCCCCTAATTGAAACTTTGTGTGGGGGGGGGTGCTTTAAGAAGGCTTTATACAGAACAGGCTAGCCTCAAACTCAAGATCCTCCTGCCTCAGCTTTCCAAGTGCTGAGATTTTAGGTGTGCATGACCACTCCAGGCTCTCAAATGAAACTCCGTACCCATTACATGATAACGCCTTGTGGTCCTTTCCCCTCAACCCTAGTAACCACCATTCTATTTTCTGTTTCTCTAAATGTGCCTATTCTAGGCACTTCATATTAAGTAAAAATCATACAAACTGGGTACAGTGACATATGCCTATAATTTCAGCACCCTGGGAGGCTGAGGCAGGAGAATCACAAAATTGAAACCCAAGCTGGATAACTTAGCAATTTAGCAAGACCCTGTCACAAAATAAAAAATTTTTAAAAGGGATAAGTATGTAGCTCAGCGCAAAGGCCTTGGGTTCAATCTCCAGTACTGAAAAAAAAAAAAAAAGTCATTCATCTTTTTGTGACTGGCTTGTTTCATGATCATGTCTTCCATTTTTATCCACGTTTCAGCATGTGTCAAAATTTCCTTCCTTTTGCATGTAGAGACTATTACATGTATAGATCACGTTTCATGTGTCCATCACCCTGTCAACTGGGTTGCCTTCACCTTCTGGCTCTTGTGAATGATGTTGTGATAAGCCTGAGTGTACCAATACCCAATGCAAATTATAAAAATCAGTGAGCCACACACATTCAGGAAAACAAAATAGGTGACCTCCATCTCACGGGTACAGGGAAATCAGAAAATGGAATCAGAAAATGTTAGAGCAGGAAACAATTATAAAATCATCATCCCTATTTATTTATAGACGAGGAAAGAGACATGAAGTAAGTTCACTAGGATGATTCGGGAAAATGAGGGTCCTACTTTGGGGAGGAGGGGCTACTAGAAAGGAACTCATCTCCCAGGCAAAATCATCCACCCAACTTGTCGTGCCACATGCCTCAAATTCCCCACACTGGAGATCTATTTACTTAGATGAAGGCACTGGTAATTTTACCGGGAGTCTCCCAGTAAAATAAAAATAGCTCGGAGGGAAAGTCATTGTTGACCCAGAGCCCTTGTCTTGAAGCAGTGAGCTCAGAGTGGGGCGCTGTGGGAACAGAGGCTCCCCGGGCTCCGTGGGCAAGCACAGCAGGCGCCCCGCAGCAAGTTAAGCCAGCTCCCGAAGGAGCACACGGCCTCGGGGGTGGCGTTCAGCCGCTGCAGGCCCCTCGGGGGCAGAGGAGAAAAGGCTCATGGCCCGCATGGCAAGGCTGCCGTTCTCGCTGGTATCTTGCTGTATCACGGGGACCATGATCGTTCAGTTCTCCATGTTGGTGAGTTATTTTGGTAGGTTTTTCCCAGGCTTTTTTTTCATTAGCAAGAAAGGAAAATGCCCAAATGTATCACAGCAGTGGGAAGCATTCTGCTTCACCAAGTTTCGATGTCTCCTGGGCCAAGCGCGTGTCATAACGGCACCGAGGCTGTTCTCCAGTAACATGCAGTATTCTGGGACCGAGATGTCCGCTCCAGCACGGCCTTTGGTACAGGCATTGGAGTATCCCCGCAGTCAGAAACCTCACAGCCACAGATGCTCCACAGCACGAAGGTTGCTTCTTGCGGGGTGTTACTTCCACCTCCAGCCCCAACTCTGTGAAGAGGTTTCGCCTGGCCTCCAGAAGGACAATGAGGTTTGAAAAAAGAACCTGAAGAGAGTATGGGCCCACAAATACATTTGGCAAGCTGAGAGTTGCGGCACATACCTGTAACCCCAGCACTCCGGGAAGCTGAGGCAGGAGGATTCCGAATCCAAGCCCAGCTGCAGTGATTTAGCAATTTAGCAAGACCCTGTTTCAAAATTTTAAAAAAAAATGTTTTTAAAGGAAAGGCTAGAGAAGTACCTCAGCGAGAAGGCTCTGGTTCAATCCCAGTTCCAGAAACTATATATATGATGTGTGTACATATATAGCGTGTGTACATGAAGTACACGTATCTATAATGTGTACATATACATATATATGATACTAACTACAAATGATATTCAGTCTTGAAATTCTACATCAAGACCAATGAAATTAGAAATCCTTCTATTCATTATAATAGCAACACCAACACACACCTAATTGGTCTATAAGACATGAAATCTACTCAGAGCTTCAGAGAAGCCAAGAGGATGTGGAAATTGGGCAATTAAAACAAAGCCAGAAGCCGGGTATAGTGGCACACATCTGTTGATCCTAGCATTCAAGAGGCTGAGGCGGGAAGACCACCATGAGTTCAAGGCCAGCCTGAATTATATAGTGAGACCCTGTCTCAGAAATAAATGAATAAATAAATAAAAAGTAATTAATTCATTAACAGAGGAAAGCACAGACGTCTGTTTACTAGGTCTGGGGTATACTGTCTGGGCACTGGTCTAAGCATTCGCATACATGTTATAGAAGCTATCCCTGACTTACACTGTTTAACTTAGATTTTTCATCCTAACAACAGTGTAAAACTGGCCCCACACAACCATTCTGGTTTTTGTGTTCAGCACAGTATTTAATAAGTTCCATGAGACAGTCAACATTGTATTGTAAAATACGCTAATATGGGTGCTCTGAGCATATTTGAGGTAGGCCAGGCCAACCTGTGATGATCAGTAGGTTGGGTGCAGTAATTTTTTGGGGGGAGCACAGTACTAGGGATCCGCTGACCCTTTTTAAGTTACTTCAATCCTGAGCTCTCCCAAGCTAGCCCTCAGGCTTGCAGTCTTTCTGCCTCAGCCTCCCTAGTAGCTGGGATTACAGAGGTACCACCAAGCCCAGCTGGTAGAAAGCATCGCTGTTGTCGTATTTTCAGCTTACAATGGATTTGTGCTGATGTAATCCCACCCTAAACTGAGACGCGACCGTGCACGCTGTTTCACAGCTGATGCTTCCAGGTTAGCAGGTATAGCAGGATCCCTGGTCTACAGGTTCCCTGTGGGCTGAGCAGCGAGGCGTGACAGAGGTCTGGCCTCTGCAGTGCCCCTTCAGGTTCCATCCCTACCATCTGTTCTCTCGTACCAGCCTCTGCCACTGCAGTAAAAGCTGCATCAAAGCAAAGGAACTGCCTGTCTCTACCTGCTGTGCTGAGAGGCTGAGCTCCGGCCAGAACAGAAGCTGCACTGAAGACCAGAGGGCTGCACAGAGGTGGAGGAACCATGTCCTGGACGCCCGGCCAGAAGCCAAGTGTGCAGTCCTACACACAGCCTGGGGCCAGTCTCTGGGTGCACTGTGTCCCAGATGGGACAGACAGGAACCAGGCCCCTGGGAGCAGGGGGAGGGGTAGTAGCACAATTAAGCAAGAAAGTAGGGGAAAGAAGACTACTGAGACAGAAAATCTACAGGACGTGTCCCAGCGGGTCTAGGAGGGGAGCAGGGAGGACTCCCTGTGGGCCCGCCTGGGCAGGGGGCGGGCAGGTGCAGAAGGGAGGAAGGGGGCACAGGGGCAGGTTTGGAGGGAGGAGGGATGAAGGGAGGAATGGAGGGAGGGATGACACAAGGGTGGAGGGAGGGAGGGTGAGGGATGTGTGGAGAGATGGATGAATGGAGAGAGGGATAGAGGGAGGGATGAATGCATGGAATGAATACACTGGATGGGGAAGGCGATAGTGGAACTTTTCTGTTTCCTTTCCATGGAAAAAGGGGCATGCGGGTAAGAAAGCAAGTTACTTATGCCTCCCAAAATAGGCTTCCTCCCTTAACCCACCTTGACTGAATTACATCCTTGCTTAATTTCTCTGGGGCTTTTGTTTTGTTCTGTTTTTTGTACTGGGAATTGAGTGAACCCAGCCCCAGGCACGCTAGGCAAGAGCTCCAGCACACCAAGCTGTATCTCCAGCCTTGCCAAACTTTTCTTTCCCAGTCACTCAGCTTGACGCTCCCTACAGGAAGTCTATCTGTGTGTGTCACCCAGTTCAAAAGGGATGCCAGCTTCCGGAAACGAGCTCACTCCATCTTCCATAATCAAGCTAGTTTTGCTGTAGTTATGGTTGTTACTGCAGAGCCAGAGACCGCCTAAGCTTTCTAGGGGCCACCAACTCACAGAGGGCAAGACAGGGCTGCTACAAGTGTCTGGTGATGCTTGAAGGAGTGGACTCTCTCCAGGACGGCCTGCTATCAGCTGGGCCGCCGGAAGGAGGGGAACGGGGGAGACGGGGAAGTCTAAGCGGGTCCTAGGCCATCTTCACAGAGATCCTTTACAAAAGTATAGGTGGAGTTTATGCCTTAGGCAGGAAAGAAATGAGGAACAAAATCTCCAAAACTGAGCAGTATTACGAACTGCATAAAAGCACTTGGAAATACCATGACTCCTTTTCGGCATGGGAGCAAACGTGAAAGCGAAAGATTGGATTAGGGTCATGGGCGGCACAATGCAGATGTTTCCCCGAAGAATCCTTCACGACATCCCTGAGGTGCTGGGGCCCAGTGTCAGCCACCTGACCAGCGTGGCTGGCCAACCACTGGCAAGTAATCGGCGTGTCCACCTCACCCAAGGCGGAGACAGCAGAAGCTGGGGCTGAGGACGGAGTAAAGAGTCTCATCCGGAAAATAGTGGGCTCTGCAGGACACAGGGCCACGGGCCTCCGGGAAACCCCCTTCCATCCCACTCTGCAGAAAACCGTCGCAACACTCTCACCGAAAGGAAGGGAAGTTAGAATTGGGACTGAGGGATTAATGGTAACAAAGGCATTTCCTACACTTTTGGAAATACATCTGAGGAAGAGACCAAAGCAAAGCCCTCCTGTGGCTTCCGGGACACACAGCCAAGGAGATGATGTCGGGGTCCTGGGACAACCTGCCTCTCCATGCTTCTGAAAGAGTCACGTGAGCAGGGCTTGTCCTTGGGGGCTCAGTGTCCCTGGACTTCGGCAGCCTCTAGACAATACCATACAGTCGTCCCTCTATGTCCTCTGGGTCCTGGTTGTGAACCCTCCCCCAATAAGGATGGCAAATTGCGTGGATGCTCAGGTCATTTGGATAATATAACAGCATGGGACCTGCACAGATTCTGTGCACAAACCTCCCGCAGATGACTCAATCTCCAGTACCACGGAAGTGCTGTGGGATTAGTCGGCCCACCATATTGCTTAGGAAATGACGACAAGAACAGAGTCCGTGTGCCTTCAGGACAGCTGCAGCCGTCACAGGCCCGAGTGCCTGGCACATGACGGCCGGGCCGAGCCCGTGGGGACAGTGGGCCGCCTGTGCTGTGCCGCCAGGCAGGATTTCTGTGTAACCGAAGTCTGTGTATTCTGACACGATAATTTTTTTTTTTTTTGAGGGTGCTGGGGATTGAACTCAGGGCTTTGTGATTGTTAGGCAAGCACTCTAACCACTGAGCTAAATCCCTAACCCCTGACATGATAATCTTATTTCACCACTTTCTCTCACAGGACTCCATTCTGCCCCAACTTGGTCCCTAGCTGTGGTCCGTGAGCTGTACAGTGAGAGGGGTCCCAGCCTGCCCAGGCCACACCGGTGGTTCTGGGTCCGAAAGAGGAACTGGGACTTAGACTCCAGCTTGAGGAGTAAGGAGTAAGAATCGGCAAGAAGCGGGGGGAAGGGATTGGTCTTTTCTTAAAGTCTTACTGCCAGTGTACTCTAAGAAAGTATGCTTCCCTTGGGGTTAAGAACCAAATATCAGCCTGGCGTGGTGGTGCATGCTTGTAATTCCAGTGTGGTGGGAGGCTGAGGCAGGAGGATCACAAGTTTGAGGGCTCCCTGGGCAACTTAGTGACTTAGGGAGACTCCATCTCAAAATAAAAAATTAGAAGTGGGAAGGGGATGCAGCTCCCTGTGAAAGCTCTGGTTCATTCAATCCCAGGATGGAAAAACAACAACAAAAATAACGACTCCAACTGACATTATTTAATTAGTTACACCACACAACGCCACAGTTATAAAAATAAAAGTAGTGGGGGGGGTGGGGATTTAGCTCAAGTGGTAGAATGCTTGCCTAGCAAGCACAAGACCCCGATTTCGATCCCCAGCACGCCCCCCAAAAAAGTAGTGGGGTTGATGGCTAGGGGTGGCATTAAAAAAAAAAACTCAATAAACAATCTAGAAAGATAGATTTTAGCAATATTGATTCTTAATGCTGTTGCTTTAATCTAGGAATTTTTTTTTTAATTGAGGCCTCAAAATTACTTGCCCCAATCAGGTTGAGTGAAAACTGCTTTTGTCTAGAATGGTTTTGCACACAGCGATGGTTAAGCAGTTGCATTGTTCCATTTTGCACCACACAATTTCACTGAAATGCAGGCTGATAAAAATCAGCGAGGCCAGTTTCTGGATGTCACCCGCCCTCCCAGAGGGCAAGCCTCCAGGGCACTTTGTACCTGCCTCCTGTCCTCGCAGGGACCTGCCAGCTACGCGGCTCTCCTGGGCCGGTTCGCAGGCATGTGCACTGAGCAAACTCTGAAAGAAGGCTGCAGGGCTGCAGGCCAGGACCTTAGCTTTGCAAGCATGGCTGCCTCCTGTTTCTGCCAGGTGTGGGAAGGCGAAGAGCCCGCAAGTTTTCCTGGAGTCACAGGGGAGGCTTTCTTTGTCAGTGGCTCTCACTTCCCCCTTCCTTGTTCACTACTCAGATGCCAACGGATGAGGGCAGCTGGTCTGTGTTGGGCAAGGAGCTCGACCAAGTTCTGGGAACACCCAGGGGGCTTGTCATGGCAGTGGGGCAGTCATTCAGGAGGATGGCGACAAGCCAGTGTAGACAGCACTAGACTCAAGCGAAGCCCAGACTCCAAGTGAGTACATCCAAGCCAAGCCTACAGCAAGCCAGGGTGGAGCTGTCAATCAGGGAAAGGACCGAGGAGGTGGCCCTCGCACTACATCCACACCGCTGATCCTAAGTGGATTTTGTTACATGCATCATGGGAAAACAATGAAAGGGTCTTAAACCAGGGGCGATACGCTCAGACACAGGTATTGGACGGACCGCTTCTTGCTGCCTTGGTCAGCCCAGGAAGTGGGGAAGGTGGAGAGAGTTCACAGGAGCAGTGTGTGCAAAGGCCCTGGGGCAGATGGTCCCTACTGAGGGGCACAAGGGTGTCCCGTGTGGAGCACCAGGTAGGCTGGAAGGAGGTGAGGCCAGATATGCAAGCGGGCCCAGGCTGCCAGGATTGTCACACGCTGGGCTGTGCCAACAGCAGGCCCTCACCAGGAAAGCAGCAGACTCGCTGGAGGGCTAGAGGCGGCCTGACTCCAACTCACTGAGTTCACCATGCGTCATGGGTGCTAATGAGGAAATAGGTTTCCCAAGTAACCAGGACGCTGGGCATGGAGGACACGCTGGCTCTAAAGACCCAAGGCCCACGCTGCTTCTCAGAGTTACTGAAATGTGGTACCATTTTCCACATTCCTACCTGTGAAACAAGGTTTCCTCCTTCTCCAAAGCTCAGGGGGCAGGAGAGGCTTTCACCATCTCAGCTTTTTTTTTGTTTGTTTCTTCAATTTTTATTAGCACATGTTCACAGTGCTTATGATTATATTCCTCATGGGGAGTCGGTGTGTGTCCATAATGGATCCTAATTCTTGTTTCATCCTCCCCCCACCTCTTGGTCCCCTTCCCATTTGCAGAAGATCTCCCCGTTTCCTTCTATCTCTCTTTTATTTTGCTCTTTATTTATATTTTGGGTTTCTCATGTAAGAGAAATCGCGCAATACTTAAACTTGTGTGCCTGATTTATTTCACTTAAAAATATGGTCTCAAGTTACATCCATTTTCCCACAGATGATTCAAGTTTATTCTTCTTTATGGCAGAGTAGTACTCCACTGTGTATAAATGCCACATTTTCCTTATCCACTCATCTCTTGATGCACATATAGACCACTTCCAAGATTTAGCTATTATGAATTATGTAATAAGTAATATGACCTTAACTCTTTTGGGGAGATTCCCAAGAAGAGGTTATCTCAACTTTGAACCTGTAGACATGGAGTACAGATTTATGCCAGAAATATAAATTCACATCAACAATCATGAAAAGCATCTCCTTTAGCTAGAGATGTGATATTTCACAAAGATGTGGGCTGTCGAATTGAGATGGTACCACACCTTGCTCATCATGTGACTTGGGTCCAGTTGCTCACCTCTGTTTTCAGTTCTCCTGCATATAAAATAAAAGACAATACAACACCCACTGTCCAAGTCACTTTCCTCGTCACTGGGGCACAGCCCCCGACAGCCACAACCTAAAGGAGCAGAGGTTCATTGCAGCTCAGTTTGTAGAGGTGTCAGTCCACAGTCGGCTGGCTCCCAGGTGGGGTGGCGTGGCAGAGGGCGTGGTGGGGGAGATAGACCCTTCCAGGCCACACCCCCGGTGACCCACCTCTTCCGGTCAGACCCCAGCAAATCAGCTATAAACTCCTGTGATCCAGTCACCTCCCCAAAGCCCCACCTATGAGCACATGAGGCACATGGAGGACATCTAGACATAAACCACTGGGTTAGTGGTTTAGCTTAGTGGTAGAGTGCGTGGCTAGCAAGTACAAGGCCCTGAGTTTGATCCCCAGCACTCCTCCAAAAATATTAGCTATACACCATAATGTCTACCTCATATGGGTTGTTATAGGGCTTAAATAAATTAATACAAGGAAAGCATGTAGACCAGAGCCCAGCAGGCAGTAAGCACCTATCACATGAGGCTATCATCATGTGATTGTTGCGATCAGCTTTCCTACAGCATTTCACACTACGGATCACTCACTCCCCCCTTAACACTCTCTTCCGTCCTTCGGCTTCCCGGGACACGGACTACCCTGTTTCCCTTCTTGTTCCTGTTTGGATTGTTTTGATGCTTCCTCTTCATCCTCCCACCCCTTAGGAGTTCCTCAAGTCCCCATCCCTTCTCAGCAGCCCCACCCATCCACGTGGCTACTGCCTCCATGTGGACAAGCCCCACGCCCATCTGTGAGGTTCCAGCTGGTCCCAAGCTTGACGGTCCACCCCGACGTCACATCAGGATCCAACTGCTCACCGCCTTCCCCACGCCACTTCCTTCTCCTGAAGTTCTCTCTGACGGCGCAGCCCCTATTCACCCAGACTAGAGTCCTTGATCGTCCCCACTCCGCTGTCCCTTGCTCTCCACATCCAGCTGAACAATGAAGCTCACTGCTGCCGAATATGCCCCTCCTTTCCTTCTGCGCCACCTGCAGCTGTCACCTTTACCTTAACTGCTACGACTGTCCAGAAATGATCTCCTTCTATCTCCGATATTTGTGATCTTGGCTTTCTCTCCTCGAGCCCTGAACACCCTCTCTAAACTGACCTCAGGCTGCTCAGAGCCACGGGAGACCATTAGGTTTGAGTTCTTTCAAGCCTGCACCCTCCTTTCTCTACATTCATCCTCCGTTCTTCTCCCGTCCGACCTGCGCCCCTCCTCTGAGTTCCACAGTCTAACCCTTCCTCTCTAGTCCAGGTCTATTGCCCGCCATCTGCATGTGCTCTGCCCTGCACAGCTACCAGGGTCTGAGTCCCACGGTCATTCCCAGAAGCAGACAGACCCTCGCTGCGCACAGCTACAACACCAGTTGGGCTCCAGACCTTCGTCTGGCACATCAGATGCTGTACAACCAGGATCACCACCCGTTCGAGACAAATGGTGAACGCTAAACTCAGTGCGCTAAAGAAATTAGACCCTGGGGAACTAAGTACTACAGAAAAGACAGGAGAGCTTTAAATTAAGTCTAATTAATGTCCCCAGAGGGATGTGCAAGGATGCAAAATCCACAAAGGACTAAACGCCTGGAAAAGGAAGCCATTGGCATTATTGGAACTTGAAGACCTAATTGCTGAATGAAAACTCTACCAATGGAATGAATCCCAGAAAATCATCCACACGGAATGAACGCACGAAATGGAAGACCAGGCTGATTTTCCCAAAATGAAGTTCGGAAGAGCAAGAGACTTAGAAAGTGAGCTAGAGATTAACAGACATGAAGGTATGATCCGCGGTTTCCAGCTACCTCACAGGAATTCCAGGACAGGATAGAGAGGAATTTGGGAGAAAAATAAATTATGTTAGAATATTTCCCAGCACTGAAGAAAGACTCAAATCTTCATATTAAAAGGGATTGGTAAATAATGTGCAAAAATAATGAAAAAGTCATTTTATAAGGTAGCTATTACTTTTATAACTAGGATAGATTAAATAATTTCTTAGTATCTTTCAAAAATATTTGATTCACCAGAAAAGAAATGAATTCCCGCCCGAGGGCATGGTCTGGGTGTCTGTAATTCCAGGAGGCTGAGGTACAAATTCAATGCCAGGCTGGGCAACTGAGTGAGACTCTGTCTCAAAATTAAAAATAAATACAGCTGTAGCACAGCACTAGAGCACTAGCCTAGCACATGCAGTGCCTTGGGTTTGAGCCCATGTAAGAGCCCAAAACAGAAAGACAGGAGAAATGAATTCCCTTCTCAGTCCCCCAGCGCTCTCTTCTCATTGGAACTTGGCCTTTCCGTCCCCATCGGACAGCCTCTTGTCCACGCACATCTGCCTCCCAATATGGAGCATTCCATGATCACACGTCAAGGTCCCCTGACTGTGAGCTCCTGCACATTAAAACCAGCCCATCCCTTTCCCCAAAGAAGTGCCGAAAGTCGATGAGTGAGTGGACACCCATCTCCACCACTCCGAGTGTCCTGTCCCAAGACAGCCCGGGCCGATGAGGCTCCTTACAGCCATCTGGCCCTCCTCCGGCCTGAGGGTGGTGTGGGCTCAGGAAGAGGAGACCTCCGCAGTGGCCGGGATGAGGAAGAGGACACATGTGTGGCCCCAGACCGTGGGACATGGAGTCCACCTTGCGAAGACCTGATGTAAGGGACAGGGTGTCTCCCCAGGAGGGAGCCTCAGCCCCCAAAGGACAGCCCTGTTCTGAGCGAGCGATCACGCAGGGGCGCTGTACCCCATCCCAGGGCCAGCCTTACCCTGGTAGATGAGATCCTCTCTGCCTAAAATGGTGCACCCCGCACACACAAGGGGCCCTTGGGAAGAGGCTCAGGGCCAAGGTGAAGGAGAAGTTTTGTGTCCTAAGATAATCCGGGGCAGGAGGAGCCCAGCGGGCTGGAGAGAAGGCCAAGGTCAGTGCCGCTTGGCTGAGTGTCCCATCGTCAGGCTGCGCTGCAGCGCTGAAGGTCCACAGCGAGCAAGAGGGAGCAGGAAGTCGGCCGGGCGAGCAACTCGGGGTGAGGCCGAGAGCACGGACAGTGCAGGAGCCCACTGGCAGGTGGCATCTGTACCCAGAGAGGTGGCCCTGGAGAGCCTCCGCCATGCTGGGCGGCCCTGCTGCCCCTCGCTCAGCACCATCAACAATGGTCTCTGTTCTCTTCGCCCGTTTCTCTGCCATGTAAGAGATAAAAGAAATACGGACCAAAGAAACGGTTGGTTTTGTGGATTTATTTTTTCTTTGCCAAGTCATTCACTAGTAGTTTCTTCGAGAGCTTCTAAAACCCTTAAATGAAAACTAGTTTGCAAAAACCTTTATGATGTAAATGGGGCCCACTCTGAGTCCAGTTACAATAACTACAAAGAGAAAGGATACTGTTTATCCTTAGAACCCGCCAGGGGCCACTCACTGTATTTTCATTACTCTTTCACTGACTCACCATGACAATCTCCAAAGGAACATGTTGTTGGTCCCATTTCAAACAGCGGGGAACTCATCTTACTGACCAATTTTAAATACAGTAAGTCACACATTCAGTTTTTTTAAATCAGGGCACTGCACCAAGCAGGGCATGCTGGTGCATCCCTGGAGTTACAGCGACCTCAGAGACCGAGCAGGAGGGTCACTGGAGCCCAGAGCGGGAGGCCAGCTTGGGCAACACGGCAAGACACTGGCTGAAAAGGAAGGGAAGGAGGGAAGAAGGAAGATAGGAAAGAAAGAAGGAAGGAAGGAAGACCAACATCTCCTATCTCGTAGCTAGTCGGGTAGAGGTCTAATTCAAAACGGAATGGATCTAAGGCCCCCGATCTTTCAGCCACACCAGGGAATGAACGCATCCTGGAAAAGATGAGTGTGTGCAAGCGGCAGGGCGCACAGACACCAACGCACAAAGAAGGGGTGAGGCGACAGAGACGGCTTTGCAACAGACCCTGGTAACAGTGCAGCCGCTGTGTTCTTTCTTCTAAGAATTTCCCACCCCGGTGTAAGGCGTGCGAGACGTTAGTGATCTTGTCTGAGGAGTGCACCAGCATTGGTTCTGCAGGCTCCGGTTCTATTTCGTGTGGTTTTCCTGGGCGTCCACTGGCCCGGGGAGCCATGCGCTCACTCGTGGTGTGTTTCTTGAGAGCGGGCGCCTCCTTTGTTCCTACCACCAGCCGAGCTGCACTCCACTGTGCAGACACAGGGGGCTTGTTGACAGGCAGTTCACATTTTTGCACAAAGCCATGCAAAATGTTCTTCCTGCAGGCCCTTGCCCCTGCCTGTCGGCGGCAAACGAGAAGTGGAGCCATGACCCGGACCCCGAATCCTAGCGCTCCAGGCTGACCGTCCTGAGTGTTTCCGGCTCCCCCTGGCCGCATGTGCACTTCCTCTCCGGCTGCCCTGTCTGCAAAAGGAAGAGCTGCAGCAGCCACAGGCTGCAGGAAGTAAAAGGAAAAACACAAGCAAGTTCAGAGCAGAAAAATCAAGGCCAAGAACCTCTGAGGGGGTGAGCTGACATCAGAGCCTTCCAGTAAGGAGCAGCGGCGGGCGCAAAGCCCTGAGAGGGGAGTGCTTGCCCCCTGCACCCGGCCCCCCTCCCGCATGGCGAGGTCTTCCTGCCCAAGATCTGGGCCGGTCATGCGGTTCTCCTAAAATTCACCACTTCCCAAACCAGTCTAACTTCTAGAACACAGACCAGGAATTTGCAAAAATAAAAGGAAGGCAAAAACTAGTCACGACAAAAAGATTCAATGGGATTTTCAAAGTAAGAACTCCTCCCTAACAGCACCTTTAGGATTTGGAGAACATGGGGCCCTGCCTTTGCTGTCGGGCATTTGGCAGACAGACGGGGATGTGCCAGCCTCCAGCAGCGTAATGGGGAGCACGAGGGAGGCTACGCTGCCTGGCAAAAGAGAAGACACCACCAAGTGACAGAGAGGAAGGAGGCAGGAAGAGCATCTTAGCATTTTAAAAGCAGAAACCCAAAGCCGAAGGGGGTGGCACCTGCCTGTAATCCCAGCACCCAGGAGGCTGAGGCAGGAAAATTGCCAGTTCAAGGCCAACCTGGACTACACAGTGAATTCAAAGCCAGCCTGGACTACATTATGAGATCCTGTCTCAAAAAAATAAAATATAAATTAAAAAAAGCAAAAACCTAAATCAGCATCCCACCTTCCTCTCTCCATCTACAAATTTTCTTAAGAAAATCAGGTTGGAACTGCAGTTAAAAAAGACATTCGAGTCCCCCTAACTCTCAGGTCTGTGGCACAGACCGGGTCTGAAGGGTCTTCCTTGGTTACCCGTGTGGGGAGAAAGGGCTCCAGCAAGCCACACGCCCAAGCTACCAGGCTGGTAAAGCTGGACTTCTGACAGCCGATAAAAAGCCACAGGGAGTCTACTAAGGGAATATTTCTCCCTGGAAAAATTAAAACAAAGCAGAACAGATCACCAGTGCTTTGGAAGATAAAGAAGCAAAAGAAAGGGCCTCAGAGGGTCACAGGACAGTGACAAGATCCTCTTAGTCACAGTGACACCACTGGACATCTGAAGTCACCCGGAGATTGTTGTTGGACAAGCATGGAATAAACGCCACGATTTCAATCATATCAGCCAACTGTGACATGCTTCAATTCTCAAATGTATTCTTTTCTTTTCCTGCTGAGTGTTAAACCTGGGCCCCAGCTCACACTAAGCAAGTGCTCTACCACTGAACTATGGCCCTAGCCCTGAAATTATTCTTAATTGGTATTTATTTTTAAAACAATATCACCCAACCAGATGCCCATAATCCCAGCACTCTGGGTGGCTGAGGCATGAACATTGCAAGTTTGAGGCCAGCTTGGGCAACTCAGTAACTTAGCAACACCCTGTCTCAAAATAAAAAATTCAAAAAGGCTTGGGTTTTAGGTCATTGCAAAGGCCTTGGTTCAATCTCCAATAGATAGATAGATGATAGACAGACAGACAGACAGATAGATAGATAGATGGAAGAAATATTATCCAAGGAAGACAGGCATTAAACCAAATAAAAACATGAAAAAAACAAACTTCAGAAAGTTAGAAAATGCTTGCCTTTTCCCTGTGGTTCCTTATTGGGATGCCAATACCCATCTAAAACAATACTTCTCTTCCCCTTTCTCTGCTCATCCACATACAGAGTCCACCAAAAAAATGTATATACACTTGAGGAAAAGAAAAACTTGTATAAATACTTTAATACCAAACTTACTGAGACATCATGAGATTAGTACAATTTACCTTTGACCTCTACAATTTCAAGAGGTGCTCAAAGTGGTGCCCATGAACTTCCAGACGTTTACTATCGTTCCTTCCTGAAGTGGGCACACATTTTTGGCAGTCTCTGTAGCTGAAGAGAACACGGCCCGTCCTCTTACACGCCATGACTCCTGCAGCAAATATCCAATCTCTGTCCTAGCCAAAATCTTTGCCTGTGTTAGGCAAAAGCTACAGGAATCAATCTCTTTCCTGCTCCCCTCTCCTCTCCCTCACCCTCTTTCTTTCTCGCTACAACCAGGAGTCCTCCATCAGTTCATTGTGGTGGAATTGCTTCACCAACAATCTCACAACAAAAAGCTAGAACTTTCTGCAGAAACATCAAGCAAATTGTACACACAAACACGTGCGTGCGCACACGCATGCACACGCATGCACACACATACATGTACCGCGCTGTAATCTGCAACTGTCAGAAATGCTTCTGCCAAGCTTTCTACCTCAGGAGAGTAAAAAGTATACTGTATGCAAAAAAGAAAGACATCGAGGGTTGCTTATTTAGGATACGAAAATAGGAAAACAAAGGTCCTCTACTGGCAGGGGGTGATAAAGAAACTGCTCTATTTGCCCACCCTCCTTCCAATGAAATATGAGTAGAATGTATTAAGTACACATTGAATGCCATGAATTATCTCATTTAACCCTCATAACAATCCTATATGGTCGGTCATTAGTCCCATTTTACAGACGATGGGCTGAGGTTTACGGAGTCTCACGTGGAGCAGAACAAAGCTGCGAGCCCAGACACCCTTACTTGAGAGCCCAGATCCTTGACGCCTAAGCTCTCCTGCCTCCCTGGAGAACATGGTGAGCAGGAATCAGGAGACTAATTTGGCCTCAACACCTGCATCTGTTACTTGCCATCAGCTTGTCTAGGACCTTGAGTGAAAGGGAGGAAGTTCTGAAGATGTTTGACCAAACAACGTTCTCCAGCTATTTTCTATCTCCTCCACTCTGGACTTCCAGAAGTCTCAAGTCTGGCTTCCCTGGGTCCTAAGGGCTGGCTGGGCGAGGTGATGAGGTAGAAAGGGCTGTGTCTGAGGTAAGCAACCTGTCAGAAAGGTAAGTCAGGATCTGCTCCTTCACCCTGGACCTGGGGACAGGAGCAGGAGTAGGTGTGAGACCGGAAGTGGTCTCCCCAGCCAGTGGCAGCAGCTGCAGCCCGCTAGGCTGTACCACCAAAGCCACTATCAATGTGTATGCTCAGAGGCATGATGGGCCGCACCAGCGGGCCGGTAACACTTCTGCGGCGCTGGAGCACAAAGCTCAGTGCCCCAAACATGAAGCACTTCAACTTGGTCCCCCGTGAGCTAACGATCTGAGGAAGCGGGAGACGATCATCAAAATGGCTCCAAAATATACCTTTGAAACCAAGAACAAGGAAGAGCTGTTGCTAAAATTTTGAGAGCAATGAGGAAGAAACAAACGGTGGTGGCAGGTGACGTTAGATCAGGGAGGGGGGTGGCCTTGCACTAGCAATGCCTGGGCTGACCGAACAGAGTGGCCCTTCTGTCTCCATCGTTCACCTGTTTGAGAGATGAAGCACCAGGACCATCTCAGTTTTTATATTTTCCACTCTCAAGGGAATTTTTAACCTTCCCGCTAGGGGAAGTCCTGAAGTACGAGGTGCCCAGTAAACATTGGGACAAATCAATGAGTGGAGGAGTCTAATACTGGTGCATTTTTAAAACACATTCTCATTTTATTCAAGTCCTGTGACATTTTAAAGCATGTTGATAAGTTCTTGATACGCTGCTCATCAAAAAGTGAAGCTTGATTCACTTTTCATTATGAGTGAGCTGCAGTTAGTATTTTTAATGAACTCAATGTTGTCGGTATGTCCTGCCCCCAAAAAGATGATCCAGGAGAGATTAGGGCATAAAAGGTAGCAGTGTCCTCATTGCTCTTTCTCCCAGGTCTCCCTAACTTGGAGAAATGAGCCACCATGACGTGAGGACACTCAAGGAGACGTTTAGAGACTCCCGCATAGTAGTAAGTAGCTAAGGCCCCCGGCCGATAGCCACACGTGCACCACCTTGGAAGAAGATCCTCCAGCCCCGTTAAGAGTTCAGATGACAGCAGCCCTGGCTGACATCTCACCTGTAACCTCCTGAGAGAACCATCCAGTCACCCTGCTCCTGACCCACAAAAACCATGACATAATGTGTGTGATCTGAGCAAGTAAGTTTTTGCATAATTTGTTCTACTCCCATGAGTAACTAACAGAGGCCTCCGTCCCACCTGTGCAGAGCTCTGGGGAGACAATGGGATATAACGTAGTTCTGTCCCTGCCCTCATAGAGCTCAGTCTATTAGGCGATACAGACAAAAACCAGTGAGTGCTTCAGTAGGCATAAGAGTAAAGTGCCAAGGAGCAGGAGGCTGAAGGGAGCGTGTAGAGAAGGATCGCCCAGCCTGGTCTGAGAGGTCACAGGGTGGTGTGTCCCTAAGTGATACCTAAATTTTAGACCTAAGAGATAAGCAGGAATTAGTTAGGGGAACACATATGAGGAAAGAAAACACAGTCTACGCAGACGGGTTAGTACGTACTAAAGACTGTGTAAGCAAGAAGTAGCAGGTATAATTGGAGAAATGGGAGTGTGAGGGGCTGGGGATTTAGCTCAGTGGTTAGAGTGCTTGCCTTGCAAGCACAAGGCTCTGAGTTCAATTCCCAGCACCAAAAAACAAAAACAAAAAAGAAATGCAAGCGTGAAAAGAATGAACATAGCAAAAGCTGGGGCCAGATCACCTGGAGCTTTAGCAGCCATGTTCAAGTATTTAAACTTAGGCTAGGGCAGTGGCAATCACTGGAGAAGATTTTTTGTTTGTACGTTCGTTTTTGTTTTTTGAGACTGACTCACTGTGTAGTCCAGGCTGACCTGGAACTCACAGCACTCCTCCCCTCCGCCTCAGCCTTCGGAGTGCAGGGATCACAGGCGTGCGCCACCACACCCACCCTCTGGGGAGTTTCAGACAGGACGGTCACACAGTGAGGGCGGCATTAATTGGTAGGAGCAAGAATTCATGCAGAGAAGTAATGACGATGCCCTGAGCTAAAGCGGTCATGATGGGATGGAGAGAAACAGAAGGAACCAAGTGCTTGTGGACTAGAACTTGCTGGAATGGCCGTCACAGGGGAAGAGAATGGGAAGGCTCCAGGATGATGCCAAGGCCTGTGGCTCGGAGAAATGGAAGGTTAGCGCTGCCCTTCACAGACAGGGAGCAGACAGTGTGAGGTCAAGAGGGTGTGTCAGGTCGGACCTTTGGAATTCAAGGTTTCCGTGAGCTGCACAGAGTAGTCGGGCTTCTGTTCCACGCCAGGAAGGAAGATCTAGTCTGAAGTTAAGACGCAGAAGCCACTTCCATGGACTGCCAGTTGAACCTTGAAGATGAAGGAGACTTCTGAAAATGACAGTACTCTGGGACAGGAAGTGTTGGGAGACCCCCAACCCCGAATAAACAAGCAAAGCGCTGCCCAGAGTAACAGGAAGAAAATCCGGAAACCTGGAGAATGGATTTGCTCAAAAGATGAGAGCAGCAAATGATGCTGGGAATCAAATAAGAAGTGGGGTGCATACCTATAATACAGCATTAAGGACATTGCCCAAGACCTTGGCCAGCATGTCCCTTTCAAGCATGCTCGGTTAGGACCTACGAGGCAATTTTAAATTTTAGCATATTAGGAAGACGATTTTTTTCTTTATAAACAGATGAAAGGAGAGCTACCCAGTCACTTGTGCCAGCCTCTAAAATCTCTTTCCAAGCAAGGCCCCCTCACTGTGGAATACTTTAGGATGCAGAATGTACCAGGCATCCATAACAGGTGTCTGCCCACAACGTTCTTCCAGGACACAAGAACAAACTCTTTTTAAATAAATTAGCTGCTAGAGCTGTCCCAACTGATCCCTGAGTTTCAAGTGAACTAACCATCCACCACCACTCACTACTGTGTCTCCATTCTATCTTCTGTAAAATGAGAAAGAAAAGAGAACTCACCCCTCCAAGAGCTAGGGAGGGACTGGGATCCCTTGGCTTGGTGAGCGGTTCAAAGAAAGAACTCAGGGTGGGGGCTGGAGATTTAGCTCAAGGGGTAGAGTGCTTGCCTAGCAAGCGCAAGGCCTGAGTTTGATCCCCAGCACCACCCCCCACGAAAAAGAAGAAAGAACTCAGGGAAATGTTTCTGTTCAAACACATGATAATATTATGCTGTGAGTATTGTGAACGCCATCAGAAATCTTTCCCTCAGCATGACAGCCCGTAGGCCTGTGGGTCTCTCCCAGCCCTCCCCATCGCCACCATATCCCACAGGAGAGGCATGGTCTGAGAGGAAGCTAAGCTTTCGCCAGATAAGGAGCCCAGCAACAGAGCAGGCTGACCGCACAGCAGGAAGAAAAGATAATGGGCTTGTGGGGTTTTGTTGGGTTTTTCTGCCCTTGCTGGGGGAACTCCCTTCACAGGCAACAGAATCAAGAAAGCAGTGAAAAACAAACACCTATCTCTTGGTAAACGCTAGGGAGTACCCGTTTCTAGAACATCATCCATCAGGAGGTAGAAGTAGGGAGGGCTCTGGTGGCCAGTGACAATTTGGCAACACCAAAACATAAACAAACCCCCGACATAACCCAGCAAAACCCAACAAATTACATGACATTTCAAAATCAGCAGGATACAAAACACAGACCCTCCGAAGAGGAAGTGATGTATCCACCAGGCCAAACAATGAAGTCAACACTTCGAAGGGGGGAACTGAGTACAAAAGGACAGCCTTCCTTCCATAAAAGGCGACAGAGCTATGACCTAAATGCTGCAGCTGGCAGGACCCATCCAGTCAGCCCTGTGACCAAGGTTTATGGGCTAACAGATTCTGAAATCAGCAGAGAACAATTGAAGGCTCGCTCCCCTGCAGAAACAGAACTCCATGGAAATGACATAACTTGGAGTCGCTGTGGAAGAGAATAAAAGGAGGGGGTGGGATATCACCAGAGTGGATAGCGGCAAAGACGACCTGAGAGAAAGGTCCTGAAAGATGCATTCCAATGGATGCCTGGAGCTGACAATGAAGATGTAATCTCTGTGTAATGGTGCTGTGTGGTAATCCCAGTTATCTCAAAGAATTAGTGTGAATTAGGTGTCCCCACGCCTCCGAGGGGTTCCGCTTTCATCCTTCATTGAACTGAGAAACTGAGGTACACAGAAATGAAGGAAATCCCCTTAAGGATGGCAGTGTGAGTCAGCAGCCCCACCAGGAAGGCCGGCTGCACCTCCTCACTTCCTGGTTTCCTCTACAAGTATTTGAGTCTGGTCCCTTCCTCTCCCAATGAGGTCTGTGGCTGCAGCTTTGAGGCTTAGAGAGGCAGATTTCGAGGAGAGAAGGGACAAGATCCGGTCACACTGGGGAGGGGTGCGGGTGCGCGGGTCAGCAGAAACTGACATTTCTTCCCGGATGGGGCTTTCCCCTTCCCCTCACCTGCGAAACCCATCTGCCCTGGTTCCCTGCCGGTCTCCCTTAGAGGCAGCGTCCCCTGGCTCCCCCATTCGCAGGCCGTGGCTGCACAAATTAGCAGCGCTCTTTGTCCCCCGAGCTCCAGAACCCAATTGTGCTGCCCTGTGTGCCAAAGAAAGGCTCCCAAAGTGTGCCGAGCATGGTCAAAATGCTGGCACGTGCTCCAGCAAAGAATTTCACTCTGCTTAACAGCCACCAGAACATTTGTTTGGCCATCCGGGCCTCTAAAGAGAAAGAAAAAAAAAAAAAGGAAAAGAAAGAAAAATCTGCAAACGGCTTATGTGGTGCTTGCAAGGCCGAGTGGAAGTTTGGCCAATCCCAAGGAAAGCACACGCACTGTCTGAGGACCTTCCACTTTTTAACACAGTGGAGCTGGATTCTGGGGCATAAGGCGGCCTCCGTTGTTCTGGAGGTTTTGTGGTAGATGGCGTAACGTTGCCTTCTGCCCACTGGGGTCTTATCAGCCCTGTGTTCCTGGTCTATCTTAGGACCCAGCAAAGCCTGCCACCTGGGACACGGGGAGTGTCCACAAAGCCACGTGCTGCCGAGAAGCGTCCAAGCTGCTTCGTCCAGGGAAGAACAGTTATCAGGACAAACCGTCTCTCAGCAGCTGACCTTATGGTTCAAAATACGCCTCTTATTCAACGTGAAATGCAGAGGCGCAGTGTAGTCGCTGCCGCTGTGAGCCAGGTAGGTGAGCAGGCAGAGGAAACCCAACAGCACAGACACGCTCTTTAAGAAGAGGACTACTAAAAGCTGGGCTCTTCACCAGGCAGAGCGGAGAGCCTGCGTCCTGGCAGGCAGAAGCCCTCGCTGTGGTCTCAAGGGCGGAGATGCTGGTCGCAGCCTTCCCCACAGGCAGGTGGCCGTTTCCCAGCACCTAACTGAGCCCTGTGTCTCCAGCGACTCCTACAAAGCCTGCAGTCTCGTCAGGAAGAGGCTGTGCTCCGGTCGCCGCTGTCCCCCACGCCCCCGGGGCCAGCAGCCACCCTGGCTGCCTGACACGCAGCACATGTTCTCTGCTCTGCCGCCTCCCTGCTTGCTGGACCAGAAACCACAGCTTCTGACCTTGCTGGGACACGCCCCTTCCTCCCAACTCCCAAATATAAATGGCTTCCTCTTCTGCCTCCGCCAAGCGACTGGGGACGATTTATGCCTAGCAGGAGCACTCTTAGGATGTATCAGCCTTCCTGCTGCCTACATTTGGTTTTTGTCTTTTTGTTTTGCTTCGTTTTGTTTGTTTTTTTGAGACAGGGTCTCACTATATAGTCCAGGCTGGCCTCAAACTCACTGTAATCCTCCTGCCTCAGTCTCCCCAGGTTCTGGATTATAGGCACGTGCCAGCCCACCTGCCTTGGTTTTTGTCTTAACAAGAGGGAAAGAATTTATTTTTAGCAGACAATTCTATAGGATTTAAAGGAGGGGAGGTTAGCAAGGTTTCGTCTCCATCTCCAAAGGAGAATACAGGCTGGTGGTGAGGCTCAGTGGTACAGCGTTTGCCTGGCAATAGGAGCTCCTGGGTTTGATCCCCACCAGAAAGACAGAAAAAGAGGCGGGTATTGTACATGAAGGAAAAAAGACCAGTTAAAGTCATCGACAGATGGTGAAATGCTCAGGGTCCCGAAGAGACAATAGGAAGTGAGAGGTGAGTTCCCATCAAAGCATGCAAAAGAGGCTGGGGGAGGGGAGCGTCAGGCCAGAGTAGCCACAGTGTGTCAGACAGTGGCCTCCGCCGGCTTCCATGTGGCACTGGTTGACTTAATAGCCACTGTGTACAGTAGCCTCTCTATTGGTTTCTCCTTAGACAAATAATAAACAAACCGTCTTCCTTTCTGTAGGAAAGCTGGAGACCTATTTGCCTCCAAAATAATTCTCCTTACGGTGGTACGATCTAAAGCAGTCTTTCAAAGTCTCATCTTTCTGATGAGTATTTCTCAAAGCGAAAAGGCCAGAATAATTAGGTTAAGTCACATCCAGCCCCCGGCCATCTGTGCATCGAATGTGCGGATGATCTTGGTAGTGGTTAAGCCACTTACTAACCTACTATTCACGGGGAAATGGAGCAAGAGGTGACTGATGATGGTGGCCTAAGGAAACAGCTGTCATCCGGTTAGTTTGTGACAGTTCTTACTTGTGCAAAGATAAGAATAACCAGATGCTTAAACTCTACAAGGAAAAGGAAGCCCCATCTCTTCTGGTTAAGGCTTCGGAGACACAGACCTGTGTTCGAATCCTAATTCTGTCACTTACTGCTCGTGTGACCTCTGACAAATTATTTAACCTCTTTAAGTGTCAGATTCCTCACCTGTACAATGGACGAAGACTAATATTTGCCTCGTGGGATTGTTGAGAAGATCAGCATAAAATGCCAGGTGCCGAGTAAAGGCGTAGCAAGTGGCAAATAATTATTGGGGAATAGATAAAACGAAGAGAGAGGATTTGCTAATAAACAAGTCTCTTCCGCCTAATCCCACCTCCAGTTATGATTTGGGAGCTCAGCGTGTCATCCTTTGCACTGCGATCTCGCTCAGCAGTAATTCCATCTGCTCGCTCGCTTGCCGTAATAATCCAAGGCTGAAGTCCCTTTGAAAAATGCCTTGCTGAAGGGAGAATTTAAAGAGCAATTAGAAAATTGAGTTAAAATTCATTCTCTAAAAAGGACTCTGAACATTTAATTTTCTGACAAGAACTACCCACTTTTAAGTTGCCGCTACTATCCGAAGTTCCAGCAGAGATCTGTATCTTGGGTATTTTGGGATCAATGTATGCACAGATCGTGAAAACTTTTCTTGAATTTGGGCACTAAAGAGAGCACAATTGTCCCTCCGTATCTTGATTACAGAACTCCCCGCAAATACCAAAGTCTCCCAGTACCCAAGTCCCTTATATAAAATGGTGCAGTATTTGTATAGAATCTATACACATCCTCCTGTACTCTTTCAATCACCACTAATAGCCAGGCATGGTGGCACACACCTGTAATCCCAGAACATGGGAGGCTGAGACAGAAGGATCCCCGTAAGTTCAAGGCCAGCCTGAACTACATAGCGAGAACCTGTCTCCAAAAACAAACAAAAAAATCATCACTAGATGGCTTATAATACATAGTGCAATGTAAACGCTGTGTAAATAGTTGTTACACTCTGTTGTTTAGGGAATAATGACCAGAAGAAAAGTCTGTGCATGATCAATACAGAAGCAATTTTAAAACATTTTCTTTGCAGATGAATTTGTAGATGTGGAACCCATGAATAGGGAGGGCTGACTGTCTATTAGGGAATTATCAGAAGAAAAGGGGCTGGAGATGCTGCTTGGTGCTGGAGTGCTCACCTGCCATGTGTGAGACCCTGCGTTCCATCCCTTGCAGCACAAAAAAACAAAACAAAAAAAAAAAAAAACATGGCAAAGCACGGGTGCCCAGAGCTTCCGGTTCTGACAGGCAAACGCTGAAATAAATCTGACAGGTACATAGAATCAGCATTAATCCTGGTGCCACTTTGTCTCTTACGTCATTGTGACAGTTTGGATGTTGGCTCTCAAAGGCCCAGTGTTGAAGACTTGGCTCGCAACCTGTGGAGCTTTCAAAAGTGGAACCTTTAAGAAGCGAGGTCCAGTGGAGAGAAGCTAAATCCTGGGGGATGTGCCCTTGAAGGGGATCTGGGGGCCACACTCCTTCCTGTCTCTCTCACTTCCCAGCCTGCATGGGGAGTGTTGTCTCCTCTGCCCCACACTCTGCCGTGGTGCTCCACACTGCACAGGCCCAGAGCAGCAGGGCCAAGAGACCCTGCCCTGGAGCCTCAGACACGGCAAGCCAAAATCAACCTTTCCTCCTTTTAAGTTGATTCTCTTGGGTATATTGTCACAGGGATGGAAAGTTGACTAACACAGTCATACATCGCACCATAAACAGCAAAAAAAGTATTACATAAAATAAGCGGAGAGAGAGAGAAGACTTTGCCAAATCAATGAAGATCCTCTCACCCACAGAGCTGGTCTCCCTTCTTTGGCTTCCTCCATATATAAGATAGTAGTTACTCTTTAGTATGCAATGATTTAAGAACACAGTGATAGCATAAATTTAGAAAGACTGTGACAGGCTTTTGGTTTAATAATTAGTGACGACAACATCCATTTGGATGGGGCGCCTTCACACATCAATACTATTATTGTTCCACATGGAGAAGGCATTGGGTGCAAACGAAGCACTGCAGGCCCCTTGCAGTAAGTCCACGTCCCTCGGGGAGTTTTTAGTCACCAGCTGAGAAGCACTGGCTCTGAGCAGAAACGAGACGTGAAAGCAGGAAGAAGTGCTTGGCACATCCTTACTGTGTCATCTGTAAATTAAGCCAGCATAGATTTCTAATGCTTTCCCCTGAACATCCAAGCACAAGAAGCTGGTCTCACCTCACACGTAGTTTCTTTGCTATGTGCTTGACTCCATGTCCCCAGTTCCCAGCTCTCTGTAAACCAGAAGGACTGCCAACCTAGTATTACAAAGTGATAGTGATCTTGCTTCTAACCTTCATGGTATCTAGCCCTTAAATTAGTCACAGTCACCTCCTGGCTTTGTGATATTCTGATAGTTACCAGATGCAGATATACCTTATAGGAATAGAAAGGGGCATCTAAAGACACTCAAAATAGAACGAGAACTATAGCCACCACATATGTTTTACATATATTACCCATACAATTAAGAATACAGTATTATAAGCCAGCTCTATAAATCTTAGAATAAAAACAATAACATACCAATTTTTCTTAGCCACAAAGAGGCCCTGAATAATGCTATAGATTCCACGATGATGCGGCTCTGGGGTTGACTTCATATTCCTGAGCAAAAAAGAACATTAAAAATAAATAGCAGCACATCCCTTTTTGCACATATCTAAAATGAAAGGATGTTCTTTTTGTTTGAAATAAATCTCCTCAAAAACAAAGCCTTTTAGAGCCGGGAGTGGTGGTGTGTGCCTGTAGTCCCAGCACTCGAGAGGCTGAGGCAGGAAGATGGCCATGAGTTCAAGCCCATCCTGGACTACACAGTGAGTTCAAGGCCAGCCTGAGCTACATAGTGAGACCCTGTCTCAAACAAACAAACAAAGCCTTTTATTTATTTACTTTTGGGGGGTTTTTTTTGGTTTTTTTTAAAGCTTTTTATTTTGGACAATAAAAGTAGACATAATGGTGTAATGAATCCCTAAATATCTACCACCCAGTGTTTTCATATGGCATCATATTTCATTTATATTCCTTTCCTGCACCCACAAAATAACTGGATTATTTCAATACCAGACAACATAGTATTTCCCATGCAAGTATTTCATTATATATCTATGACATAAGAACTCCTTCTAAAAATATATTCATAAAAGTCCACCAATACTTGAGCCAGTTACATAATTCCCTAATATTCTTTAGTATGTAATTAGTATTCAAATTTCCCCAAATATCTTCTTTTTTTCCCCTAGATACTGGGAATTGAACCCAGGGCCTTTCCACCGAGCTACATCTTCAGCCCTTTTTATTTTTTATTTTGACACAGAGTTTGTCTTATTTGCCTTGGTGGGACCCAAATTTGTGATCCTCCTGCCTCGGCCTCCCTCAGTGCTGGGATTATAGGTGTGCACCACTTGCCTGGCTACATGTTCTTTTTTAAAAAATCAAATATATCTTCAACTTTTAAGAAAAATGGCTGTTTTTAAGTAACTCCAATAGCTGAAGTTCCTCTTAGAAATATTTCTTTAAATATATGTTTCTCCATGGGGCATTTTATCACACATTCGTCCATCACTCCGACCTTGATTGAGATGGGCCTGGATTCCACACGAGAGTAGAAATAGGCTGTTCTAAGGCTTTTCTTGCTGCCCTTTACTGTTGGGCAGCTCCCTATAGAGCAAAAAGCTGGCAGGAGGAAAATCTTGATTCTAATCCTGATTCCATCATTAGATAATGGAACAGTATAACCTTGAGCTAATTCCTTTTTGTCTGTGTCTCTGTGTCTAGTCCTGGGAAAGGAGTAGGTCAGCCCACATAACCTCCAAATTTCTTTCTGGCTAAGACGCAACATGTTTGCTTTTATGTTCAATTCATTTCAAGTGTGCTTGGCCCTCCATGTCCGACTGTTCTGCGTTGGCAGAGTCAACCAACGTCTGATGAAAAGCATCCATCCACCAAGAAAACTGCATCCATGCTGAACACACACAGATTCTTTTTTCCTCATCAATATTCCCTAAACAATACAGTGTGACAACTACTTCCGCAGTATCTAGGCTATATTGGGAATTCCAAGTCATCTAGAAATGATTTAAAGCAAACTAGAAGGCATGCATGGGTTCTATGCAAATACTATGCCATTTCACACACGGGACTTGAGTGTCTGCAGATTTTGGTACCCAAGGAGCAGGTGTCCAGGAACAAACACCCCTCAGATACCAAAGGACAGCTACCCTACAGCTACACGATGTTATCTTGTGAAGATGACAGTGTGGCTACTGTAGAAGACAGCAGGGTATTTGAAATCACAAGACCAGTCGAATCTTGACTCCAGTTCTCTTGTGTAAGTCATTAACCTTTCTAAGCCACAACGTCACACTGTATTCTAATTTGTACCATCTCTCCTATCAGACATACATTTCTAGAGGGGTTTTCTCCTATTTGTCTCTCTATCGTCAAAGCCCCGGCTGTCATCTGCAGTTGGAAGGAACTCAATCCATGTGTGTTACGTAAATGAACGGGCAGGCATGCAATCCAAGGAGAGAATGGCTGCTTTGTTAGTGGACAGTATAACCATACGGTGACAGGAGCTCATGTGAGGAAATGCATAGTTCTTATTTCGTAATACAAACCATAAAATGTTATTATTTGTATTTAAAACATCCCAGACTAAGGGATGAATAGCGAGCATTTTTTTTTCTTTCCTATGCCCAACTTTCTCTCTCTCCCTCTTTTTCTCCCTCTATTTTGTTGTTGTTGTTGTTTGAAACAGAGTCTCACTACATATTTCAGGCTGGCCTTCAACTCACTATGTAGCCCAAGCTGGCCTCAAACTCATGGCAATCCGCCTGTCTCAGCCTCCCAAGTGCTAAGATTACAGGTGTGTACCACCAGGCCGAGCTGGCTCTCTCCTTTTAAATTATTTTTATTTTGAGACAAGGTCTCACTAAGTTGCCCAAGCTGGTCTTGAACATCCTCCTATCTTGACCTCCCAAGCAGCTGGACTTATAAGTGTGTACCACTGTGCCTGGCTTCTCTCTTTCTCTCTTTTTTTAAGTTAAAGTACACTTTCAGGCACTCATCATCATTTTAAATTTCTTCTCTAATAATCTTTTGGGAGAATTTTTAGAAGTATGGATAGCCTCTGTCTCAGGATGATTCAACTTTTGATTTTCGGCCTTCCACTGGTTCGACAAAAGCAATACACGTTCAGTAGAAACTGTATTTCGAGTTCAGATTTCTTCCCAGGCTAGCAATAGGCAGTACAATCCTCTCCCACGAGGCTGGGCAGCAGCGAGCCAGTTTCCAGATAGCCAGGCGATCACTAGAAGACACAGACTGTACCCCACAGTGTGCTGTTGCCAGCATTTTTTGGACATTTTATTTTACGTTTCCATAGTCCATCATGTCTACAGACTGCCTCTCAATGAGTGTACGTGAAATATCCAACACTTCATTATAAACTAGGCTTTGCGTTAGATGGTGTCGCCCAACCATAGGCTAATGCATACATGTAAGGCAGGCAGAGCCAAGCTGCGACGTCGGTAGGGTACATGTACTAGCATTGCTGAAGGCTGGGGTTACACCTCGGCGCAGAGCACGCGCTTGGGGCACACTGGGCCAGCATTCCATCCCTAACACAGAAGAAGTAAAAGCATTTTTGACTTAATGATATTTTCAATTTACAAGAAATTTGTCTGGAACTAAATTCATGTAAGTCAAAGTGCATCTATAATTAGTACCTTAGTGCCAGTCTAATTTAAATAAAGCATATTGATCAATTTCTATAAATCAAACTAATATGAAAGGTCACCTAACATTGATGGTATATATATATATATATCGGATACATGAAGTTTCTGACTTACTAAGCACTCACGGGAACCAGTTCCCTAAAGATGACTCTGATTCAGTTTCTACAGCTGAATATGAACAGTTCTGCCTTTGACTATTTCCTCAAATGGCTTCTCTCTTTCTCCTTTGTTATTTCTTTGTAATGACACTAGCTTTAGCTTACTGTTGAACAATCCCTAACTACACCATTTTGGAACCATTTCCCTTCACTGTGTTCAAATCTCACACAAACAGTGCAGCAGCAGATTCTGAAAACAGTATCAGCTCTAAGCAAACATCTTCGCTCAAAAAAGAAAAAGTGATGTTTTTACATTTTAACAAGTGCACATACTAACTTCTATTTGGGGCTTCACAGGCCTATTAGCACACTGAAGATGGAAAGGTCTTGCTACACAGCCATTGTGCTTATCCTACAACAAATAAGCTTTATTTAACTTGTTCACCTCAGCATTTCTCAAACTTCCTTATTTTATGGACTGCTAAGAAAAAAAAAAAAACCATTGTGACTGTAACAACTGTCACTCTGCTAGATGCCATCAAACAGTCGCCCTCAGAGATGCCAAACGGCCAAACCATGTGCCTCTGGGAAGGGATGAAATGTGGTGCGTGATGACGTCATGCCTTTTTTTTTTCTTTCCAAATATCACCGAGAATCCAATTGTTTGGAACAACACTGCTTGGAAACCTATGCTCTGGTCCTCAGCTTTCAAAACCATTTCAGGGGTAAGGGATAGAAGTGAAGTTTATTTTTTCCTATGAAGAAGAATAAGAACTTAACATCTTTGAGAGAGAGAGTTACCTGTTCACAGTGTGAACTAAATTGACCCCCAGTTAGAAGGTAATTTCCAGGTGCACATCAGCATGTAACTGTCCAGCTGTCCGCAATGAGCTTGCAAATCTCTTTAAATTCAGATGGCATGTAATTAAATCATTCACCTGGCTGGCAGCTCCTCCATGCAGGTAGTTTACTTTCACTTGAAATGACCCCTTTGCTTCAGAAGAGCCCCACACCCTGAAGTGACTCAACTTCGCAACACCACTAAAGTCTCTGGCTTGACGGGCAGTGGGCTCGGGCGCGCGGTATCAGTGAGTCAGATGAAATCCGCGAGCGTTGGAGCTACTCTGGCTTCCAGGGCATGGGCGCGGTTGACAGCCTGTGCTCGCAGCTCCTTTGCAGGAGCGCGTGGGCCTGGCCCAAGCCTCCTCCGTTGACACCCTTCTTCCACCTGGCCTAAACTCCTCCTCCTGCCGCCCAGGAGCGGCCACCCCTGAGGGTCTGACTTCCGGAGACGGCAGGTGCCATCCCAGGCTGGCCCAGGTACCCCCATCTTCCCTGTGCTCCGACTTCAGCCCCAGGGACGCTTCTGTCTCCACCTTCCTGGATGCCTTCCTGGGGTTTTTCCAAGCTCCCCGGACTGGCCGGGCCAGCCGGAGCCTCGTGCCGTCCTTGGAGCCCCGGAAAAAAACATCCGATGACCTCGGGGTCACCTTCACCCTCGCCTCTGCCCCGCACCTCGCAGCCCTCTCGGGTCCACCCCGCTGCCTTCCTCCAGGCGCCCTTCCCCAGCGGGGGGTCGCGGAGGGAGACTCAGGAAGAGCTGAGTCGGGCCTCCCTTCCCGGGCACTGCATCCGCCGCCCTGATGCTGGCGGCGGGACGGCCCCGCGCGGCGCTCGCCTTCTGTATCCGCCCGGCGGTTTCCATGGCTCCGCCGCCGGCCTCCCGCCCCTTTCCCCGCGCGGAGCCCAGCCACAGCCGGGCTGCGGGTGGGGACCGCGGGGGGCGCAAGCGGCGCCCTTGCAGGGCTGGGGCGCGTGGGCGCGGCCCCCACGACCCCGACTCCCACCCCGGGGCGCCGTGCCGCAGCCCCCTCCCCAGGCGCGCGCAGCCCCGGTCGCCCCGGCGCGCGCAGCCCCCGGCCCGGCCCGCCGGCGCGGGGGAGGGGCGCGCGGCGCGGGCAAAGTTGCTGAGTTGCTGTGCACGCTCCGAAGTTGCAGCTCGACGGCAGCCTCCCGCCCCCTTCCTGGACTCGGCGGCCCGGAGCGCACGCCCACCCGTCTCCGCCCGCTACCTCTCCCGGCCCCCGCGGGACCCCGCAGCATCCCCGCCCCGCGCGCGCGAGGAGCCCAGGTTTCCAGCCGAGTCGGGCCGGGGGCGGGCGGGGCGCACCCCACCGCGTCTCCGCCTGGGCCGGGAGGAGGGATGAGGGCGGGCAGGGCCTCCGCCACCCGGACGCCGCGCTGCCCCTGCGCTTTGCACTGTGCAAACCGAGGGTGTGCAGGCGTCGCCCGCAGAGGAGAGCGCGTTTTGCAGAACGGCTCCCCTTGCCTCCCGCTGGGGCCTTGGCCAGGGAGGGCGGCGGGAGGGGCTCGGCTGGGGGCTGAGGTCGCCGACAGGTGCTCGCGAGCCCATGTGACCGGGGATGGACGCGCGCAGGGGAAGCCGGGGTGTGGGGGGAGCGGGGTGCCCCGGGGTCCCCGCAGTGTCCACGCCGGCACACCGCCTGCGGCTGCCCGAGGAGTGCTGGCGGGTGGCTCCCCGGCCTGCAGGGGAGGAGGAAGAAGAGGAGGGAGGAGATGCGAAAGTGGGTCAGGAATGTAACTGGATGCTGCACCCCCCGCCACCACGCACACCCCCCTGTGGCCAGCCAAGGCCTCCAGCTCCAGCCTCCTCGGAAAGCGAGTCCCTCAGTGTTGTGGTTCCCCAGCATTATCTGTGAACGGTTACTAGGGGATCCCGAGGGATGTGTTTCCCGGTGACCCTTTGGGAAGAAAAACTTAGTTGCCTCAGTAACCGGGTTTGGCGTCGCTGCAATGATGCAGTGAATGTTCTAGGTGAGCCCAGCCGGTGGAGCAGCCGGCGCGGTGGCTCTCGGGGGCGGATTAACTTTTCTTATTACTGAACCAGAAAGGAAAGCTGGAGAGGAGGTGGGGTTTTGCTCTGTTGTGTTTGGGTTTTTTTGTTTTGTTTTGTTTTGTTTCCTGTCTTGAAGGACATAAATGAAAAGTTTTTGCATTAGTGTTTGAGTCTTCCAAATGCAGGCCCAAGCTGCTGTAAATTTACCAAAGTTCTTTACAGTCCCTGACTTAGTTGATACAAAGGTTTGAAGTTGATACCCTAGGGTTAGAAGGAACAGGGGACAGTAACAGTTTTGTCTTTGGGAAAGGCCTGCGAAGCAAACATGAAAAGGCCTTTATTAAAAGGAGAAGACGAAAAAAAAAAAAAAAATACCCAGCCCCGCTCAAAGCAGAAGCCAACGCTTCCCCTGAGCGCAGGGGCCAGGGCTCAGGCCGCACCCCAAGCACGTGATTAGGAAGGGAGCACTCGAGATCATAGAGTGATGGGCTTTCCCGAGACAAGCCCAATCCAAGAAAGAAAAAAAAAAAATTTTTTTTTTTCAAAATGAGACTGCAAAGGAAAAGCCTAGCAGGTTAGGTCGGTAGCCCAGGGCCGTCTTCGCACCCTTCCTGGGTTTCGTCCAGTTTTCTTTCCGTCTGGTTTTGCCTGGTGGACCTTAGTCACAAAGTACAGGGCAGGGCTGGTGAGGCAAGGCCCCAGGAGCAGCAAAGCCACAACTCCGAAGAAATGTGCAGCTGCTGGAGTTTGTATTCAGAGCAAAGAGGGGTGTGTTGTCCTCTGTGGAGGCCTTCCGGGTTCGCTGCAGAGCTGACACGGGATTAATGTTAACCTCTGAATCCAAGGTCCTGGCATAAGAAACCTCCATCCATCAGGATGTATTTTACTTTCAAAGAGTATAGATCCCTAGGAGACAAAAATAGGGAAATCGAATTATTTTTGTATTTTTGAATCATATATAAATTAAATATAAATGTAAATATAAATAAATATATAAATATAAATAATATATAAATAAAAGAGGAGGCTATTTTGTTGTACAAACTTGTGTGAAAATACAGTATAATCCACAAAAAGGACAAAAAGCACTTTGTGCTAGAAATTGAGCCCAGCTCCTTTGTCCTCCTAAGTATGTGCTAGAGCACTGAGCTACAGGCCCAACCCAAGTTATTATGAGGAGTAGTAGTAGTAGTAACTGGTGATCTTTTCTGAGTTGTCTCAGTATTAGAATGGGAGTAATAATTATTATTATTATTAGAGTATTCGATCTTTTGAATAGTAGATTGGACTTTTACATTAAGTTCAACTGGCAAGTTATTATTTTCACTTAGGGTGTTTGTATAAACTGTAGAATTGCTGTAGTTAGAAGTGGAGAAATCCCATGCATTGGATACTCTTAAAGTATGTGTGAAAAGATAATTATACCAAAGTTTTCTGGAAACTTGAGAAAAACTAACACACTCAGGATCTCCTGTGAAGGAACATGATTTCCTTCTCTGTGAGATATTGAGCCCTCAAAATCTCGGTTCAAACCAGAATTGCTGTTGTAGGAAGAATTGCAAATTTAAATAAAATGAAGTGGCAGTCTCTTTTTCTTCCTCCTGTCCTTCCTCCAGATTCACCTCTGAAATGAAATAATTATATGGAGGATGATCTTCCTGTTAGTTCTAAGTCAGATTTAGAAAGTAAGTTAAGGAGTGAACAACCATTAAGAAAGTGTCAGTTAGCTGGGCAAGGTGGCACTTGCCTGTGATCCCAGCATTCTGGGAAGCTGAGGCAGGAAGATTGCAAGTTCTAGATCAGCCTGGGAATTTAGCAATTTAGTGAGACTCTGTATCAAAATTTAAAAAAAAAGCAAACTTTTTTTGGATGGAAAAGTCCTGAATTCAATCCCCAAGTACCAAACAAGAAAAAAGAAAAGCAAAGCCTGCTTAACAGATACATTTTGGAGCACTTTTTAAGAATTCATCTGTGTATAACAGACTTCCACGTAGATTGCTGTGGACAGTGTATTTGGAACCTTTTACTCCCTTGACACCTTCAGAATACTTTCTGAGTGAGCATGTGTTTGAAATGTCTGCACCACCTACAGTGAGTGTAGACGATGTCAGGCCCAGTGGGGATTGCGGAGAAGCATATGCTCGTTCCTAAAAGAGTCAAGTCTAACAAGGTCTAGTTGGAGGTGGCAGCTAGATGACAAATATAAAAAGTTCAACCATTCAGAAGTTAAATAAAAACGCCTGGAAAAGAAATGTACGTATGTACAGAAGAGGAGATAATGGATTTGTATACAAGGAGTTGAGAAGTGGAATAATGAGAGATTAAACTTTTTTTCCCTGCTTCTCTAAAATGTCAACAGTGGACTTAACACTGCTTCTGCAAGAGAATGAAAGATTTGCTCCTTTTAAGGCGCTGTTGCCAGGCACCTACAGGAATTGCCCAAAGGGTCAGACAACAAAGTGGACTGGGCCAAGAGGCTTGATGGAGCTAAGAACAAAGTCAGCTTTGCTGGAGGTAGAATGTAGAGGGTACCAGGGAAGGGAAAGGAGAAAGGCCACACCCTCGCTTAGAGCTGGCTTGGTGTCAGAGTGGCTGCTAGGTGGCAGCCATCAGGAAGTACTTCAGAGGGTGGTGGTAGCACTTGAACTTAGGCCTAAAGGATGGACACGATTTTGATAGCTAGAGAGGGAAAGGCATTCTCAGTGCCTAAACCAATGAGATAAGCCAAGAGGCAGGAAGTTGCAGGGTGCTTTGGGGGAAGTTGAATGGATCAGCATTGGTACAAGAGATGAAGCAAGTATGAAATTTTGTCTTTTAAATGATAGATGAGGGCCAGACCAAATAGGGAGGGATTACGAATGCCTGCCTAAGCCCAGCATTGGGACTTTATCTGCAGGTAATGGGGAATTATAAAAGAATTTTGATTTTGAACAGAAGTGCAGGCATACCTTGTTTTATTGCACTTTATTGTGTTTCTCAGGTATTGTTTTCTTTTCTTTTTTTTTTTTTTTAACAAATTGAATGTGGAAACTCTGAGTCAAGCCAAGTTTTTTGGCGACATTTTTCCAGCAGCGCAGGTGATTGTTAGCATTTTTTAGCAGTAATGCTTTTCCAGCACTGGGGATTGAACCCAGGACCTCACAGCAAGCTAGAACCTCAGGGTTTTGTTTTGTTTTGTGTTTTAAGACAGAGCCTTGCCAAGTTGCCCAGGCTGACCTGGAACTTGTAATCCTCCTGCCTCAGTCTCCTAAATACCTGGGATCACAGGTGTGCACTGCTGTGCTCAGCTAAAATAATTTAAATTAAGATATATGCATTGTTTTTTCAGATATAATGTTATTGCACACATAATAGACCATTGCTAGGCAGTCTCAAAGTGTGTCACGGTGAGATGCACCAGGACAACAAAATAGTTTGTGCAAATTACCTTTTTGCCTGAAACTGAAACCTCAGGTTGAAGGTCAAAGTTAGATTTGAGGAAGGCTGCGTCTGCGGTTTAGGGTGGAAAGGGAGTTTGAGGACCAGGAGTGGCTATGGGGGGAATCTAGGGAGGCAGACACATGTATTAGAAATGGACATTGGTTGGAAGGGAATGGGAAATTATAAAAATTCGTGAATTTTTATAAAAGAAACATGGACAGTATTTTAGAGTGTTTGACTGTGGAGGGAGTGAACTCACAGATGATTGAGGATTTACTGCTACGCGGCTGCAGAGGTAGGACTGCCCACAGAAACGGAGACAAGGTAAGTGGAAAGACCGATTTGAGAAACCAGAGTTCGAGACCACCGTGGGAGCTGGGTTTACGTGATTTAGGGGCAATGGATGTGCATCACTTCCGTGGAAGTGATGGGAGGTCACAGGTGTGAACGAGCACCTGAATTTGCATCTTTTGGCAAAGGTCCGTGTAGAGGGAACATTCGCAATTTGAATGTGCCTGAAAATACATCTTGAAAAATCCTCCTTCCTCATAGACCACAAGTGAGTCATTGCTGGGGCTTTCATGAGAGCCAGTATGTTGACGCAGCACTGTTCTGACCGAAATGCTTTAAATCAGTGGCTCCCTAACCTGGCTCATCAGATTAAAGGGCCCCACCCCGAGGATCCTGCCTCAGAATCTCCTGGGCCAGCTGCAGTCCAGGTACTAAGCTCCGCAGGCCGGCGTGGCGCGGCTCCTCTGGGGAGCCGGTGCCTTAGCAAGTTTCCGGTCCAGCTGGACCTCGCCAGAGGCCTCCCGTGTCTCTCCTCGGACAGCACAAGGGTTGTAACCCCCATGCGCTCCTCCCTTCCTGTGCCTTTGCTTTCGTGTCTGCTGGCCAGTCATTGACAGGCAGCGCTCGAGGTTGTTTTTATCCCATGGCTTGCAGCTTTCCAAATTTAGCACCGGTCTGGAAGCGTGGATGGATGTGTCCAGGCGGGTGGGAGGGAGGTGGGGTTTAGGAGCTCTTCGCGGTGGGGAGTGACTCAAACCGTGTACATGGCAGCATGCTGGGATGAGGCGACGACCCGCCCTGGCAGACCACTTCCTGTACCTGTGGATGCGCAGGCCCGGGGTGCGGCATCTGGCGCCGTGCTTGGCAGTGGGCTGCATGGGCGCTCGGGAGGTGAGGCAGGCCAGCTGCAGGCGCTCAGCCACAAGGTCTTCCTCAGGCTTACGGAGAAATGTGCATCGTCAGAAAGCCAGGGCTGGGCGCTGAAAGGTGATGACCCTGAACACCTTTCTCAAGGAATCCTTGGCTGTCATTTATTTCTTAGCTGTCAGAAAACCAATCTCCGTCCTGTTGCACAACAGCCGTGGATTTTGTCAGAGCCATCTTTCGGTTACCTGATTACCTGGCTACAGAGGATTTCCTTTCTGTGTATCGGCTGTAAAGAGATGAATTCGCGTTCCACGTTCTTAGCCGCCTGCTGAATGGGCAGGCAGAAGCTCATGTTTAAAATTGATGGGGAGGGTTGTAAGGAGCAGGATTCTTATCCCTATCCCATTCTACTCTGTCACCAAATACACAGAGAGTTTAAACCGTCCATTTATTCTAACCATTGGAGCCACATGTGGGTTATTTCATCATTGAGTCTTTTCTCCCACCAAAGAAGAGTGGAAGATGGAAGGTCTAAGTTTTTTAAAAAATTATAGTACCCAGTACCACCAAAAAAAAAAATTAATATAAAAATTATAGTAGGCTGAGGATTTAGCTCAGCCTGGTTAGAGTGCTTGCCTAGCAAGCACAAGGCCCTGAGTTCGATGTCTGGAACAAAAAAATAAATAAATAAAAATTAAAAAATAAAAATTATAGTAAAATACACAATGCATAAAATTTACCATCTTTACCTACTCCCAATCCAGTTCTGGGGATGGAACCCAGGGTCTTGCATGTGCTGTGCAAGGGCTCCACCACTGAGCTCTATCCCCAGCCCCATCTTAAGTTTTTTCTGTTTTTCTTTTTTTTGAGATAAGATTTTTTGTTTATTTTTTTGAGATTGAGTTTTGCTATGCAACCCGGGCTGGCCTCAGATGCACTATCCTCCTGCCTCATCCTCCCAAGTAGGGGGATTAATAGCCTCATGCCACCACACCTGGCTCCCATCCTAACCATCTTTTTAAGTGTGCAACTAAGTTATGCTGAGTGTATTCACACTGTGGTGCAATAGATCTAGATTTTTTAAAATTCACTAAGGATATAAAGGAATACTCTAAAAATGTCAGAAAGTGAGACCCAGGTTGTACCGAAAAACATAAATAAAAGTGAGTGGTATTAAAGACAAAGAGCATTCATATTTTCTCTTAGGAGAAGAGAAATAGATGACTTTCTTGCAGGAGGGGCTTGTCTCCATGGTGGCTCATCGTGGAGTTGGTCCATATAGAGGAAAAGGAGTTTTGTGAGTGAGATTTCCTAAAATGCCGGGAACCGTGCTAGTATCCTGATGGAGAGCTTCACATTTTCTTGACGCTTCAAGCACTCGGTCATACGCAAATTTACAGAACTTAACTTACACTTTCCTAAACTTTCCACCTTGCTCTTCTGAACTCTACAAACATCCTTTCTCCACACAGAGAAGTAGGTAATATTTGCCCCTCTAATCCTGGTTTGCCTAGTGAAATACAGCTTATTATTTGTGATACTGTGGGTATCACAGCCAGAAAAATTCAAACTGAGCAGGAACCTCGGAATTAATGATCATGGAAATAACCACATTGTTAAATAAAACTTTTTTAAAAATTAGTTTTACAGTGCCCAGGATCGAGCCTAAGGCCTCACACACTGAAACAATTTTTAAAGTTAAATAAATCTTCTTTAAGAATCACAAGAAAGTTTGGAAACATGATTGCTGCTCACCAAGGTTCTCAGTCAAACCAAATGTATTGACAGGACATTTTTTTTTTTTTACATTAGAAAATTTATTTTCACAACCACTTACTCTTTGCCTGCAGTCATTCATAATACCCACAAAACAGGTTTGCAGCAGTGAATCCAACAGGATGTCAGCTCAGTTCCAAAGAAGTTGTGGGTTCATCTTTTACCAGAGGAGAAAGGTTTTGCCGTAATTCTGGTGGCTCTGGACGTTTACAGCTTTTGGATGACCCTCCATCTAAAAAGTGCCCCTGGATTTTTCAGACACTTTTAGAATAACTTTGAGTAGATTTCACTCAAAACTGCTTTAGTGAACTTTTGCTTATCAGTCTCGAAAAGATGTGTTAAAAAACCAGTTTGGCAACTTTTTAAATATAACATGCAGGAAGGCCTTGAGAAAAGAGTTTTGAAACAATATCGGCGTTGGAACTAAAATGGAACACTTTTAAGCAAGAGTATTCATGATACACATTGCTATATGTGAGCCACATCCCCACTTGGGAGGACTCATCTTTTGGAAGCTGAGATTTCGTGATAGGACTTAATTACCAAGGGAGGCTTTTCTAATGGGAGATCCAGACCAGGCACAGGCGATTGAGAGTTTCACCGAGAACTTGGGACGTGGTTGATTCAGTGAGAACTTCTACTCTCAGAATCCTGCCTCCTCCCGACATGATTCACCGTGATCTGTCTAGAAGCAGACTCTGCGTACACTTCTGAAAACATACCATCTTAGTGTAGAAATAGCGTTTCAGACTGACGGCTCTCAGAGGATTAATTGGAGAGCCGCAGTTATTTTTATTTGGATATAGTGACTATCAGTTTGAAGGATTTGAATCAACTCTTTAATACAGCAGTTCTAGAATATTTGTCTTCCGCAGTAGAAGACAGTCAGGAGTGTCAATGGGATCACCAAAGGAAAGGGACAATCATTTCATATTATCACATCGCAGATCTCTGGAAAAGGCAAGTTCAGATGGTCTCGAGTGTAGCGTATTTTAATTTTTATTTTAAAGCTGTGTTCCCTCATTTAGTAGAAAAACAGCTTTGACAAATCAAACTGTAGCAATCCACATGAGCCTATTTGTGTGGCAAAACTCAGTGATTAAAAAAAAAAAGCTAAGGAAATGTGGGGCCAGCGTGATAGTACAGAAACACATTGTTCTTTCGCTGTACCCCTTCACTTTGTCATTTCTGTGTTTAACAGGACTTTCTGCCTCCGCCAATGTCTGCTTCGCCCTCAGTGTGTTTTAATTTCTGATTACCTTGGTACTCAGCCAGCCTTCGATCTGACACCTTTGGCATGGGCAGTGTGGGTGCATCTAGATGTTGAGCTGCTGATCTTTCTATTATTTCCCTTCACTTTCCCCCACCAGGACTGATGCCCCCAAGCCTGGGGTGAGGAGGAACATAGTGATGAAAATGACTGTGAGCAGTTTTGAAAGAATCTTTTACATGGACTTGGGTCTTAACCCGAGACTGTGCAAAGCACGCAGGGTGCTTTGCAGGGCACTGCATGCGGCTCGCTAGAGGGCTCGCCTGGTAATCCTGCTGAATTCGAATGGGCCGGGCCACCGGGAGTTTGGCATGAGGGGTGCTGACACCTTCCAGTGCAAGTCTACGTAGTTCTGCGGAAAGGTTACAGAATACAGTTCTCTTACCCTCAGAATTAAAAAGAAAATTCTTCTAGAGTTGTAGGAATGACCAAAACCCAGACCCTATTATTCTCTCACTGTTCCCACCACCCCTTCAGTAATTCCTGGTTTAGCTTGGAAACTGCCTGCACCCTACGCCACCCTGTAGCACGGAGAGGACCCACTGGGGTATAAGAAGAAAATATTAGTGAGGCAGAATCTCCTTATGTTCCAGGCTGACCTTGAACTTGCTACGTAGTTGAACTCACAATCTTCCTGCCTCAGCCTCCCAGACTGCTAGCATCAGAGCCACACACCATTATACCCAGCGATTTCTGACATTTTTCGTTGCCCAAAGCAGAAACTGTCCTATTAAGCATTAACTCCCCATTCTGTCTTCCCCGTGTCCCTGGTAACTTCTAATCTACTTTCTACCTCTTATGCTTCTTCTGGATATTTCATACAAGTAGAATCATACAGTATTGGTCCTTTTAAGTCTGGCTTATCTCATTTAACACATTATTGTCAAGATTCGCCTATGTTGTCGTATGGATCAGTACTTAATTCCTTTTGTGGCTGGGGAGTATCCCACTGCCTCTCTATATCATGTTTTGTTTATCCAGTCATCTATCGATGGGCACTTGGCTCATTTCAGTACCTTGGCTGTTTTGAATAACGCTGCTGTGAATAGTGGCACACGGGTAGCATTTGGAACACCTGTTTTCAATCCTTTTGGGAATGTAGGTAGCAGTGGAATTGCTTGATCATATCGTAAATTTGCTGACTTTTTGAGGATTCACCAAACTCTTTTCCACTGTGGCTCCACCATCTTACGTTCTCACCAGCAGTGTATGAGAGCTGCAGTTTCTCTACATTTTTACCAGCATTTGTTATCTACCTTTTTAAAAAATTCTAACCATTTCATCACATGAAAAATATCTCCTTATGGTTTTGGCCTCCATTTTTCTGGCGACTAATGATCGTAAGCATCTTTTTACATTTTCCTTGGCCAGCGGTATAACTTCTTTGGAGAAATGTATATTAGGTTGCTTGCATTACCCATTTTTGGACATTTTATGAAGGATAATAGTAACATGTAATTTATAAATATGCATATACTTGGGTGTCTAGAAAACATTTTTTAAAGGGAGGAGGAGATACCGTTTAATACTTAGGAGGCCATTATTATGGATATAACAGTGATCCATTTTATTTGTTAGGACCTAACATTAGCAGGAAACTATTGGTGAAAATTCTTAAACTTTATCAGAGAATCGTTTTTGAAATATTATGTGCTTACTGGAGCCTCCATATGAAATTAATCACAAGGTTGCGTGTGGGGCACACGACTGTGGTCCGAGTACTTAAGAGACTGAGGCAGGAGAATCGCTGTAAGTTCAAGGCCAGCCTGGATAACATAGTGAGACCCTGCCTCAAAAAAAAAAATTAAAGAAAAATTGGCCACACAGTCCCAGGGCTGTCTTTTATGATGTTTCCTTTCAGAACTTAAGAAAGAACGTCTCCTTGGATTGGTTTCAAGTTAAACTTGCCTTGAGGTCGGTCCTGTTACACAGTTAATAGTGGCACTTTAGGGTGCTGACGTATACTATTAAGAAATAGAAATGGTTTTTCATGCCGTGTTGTATATGAGAACCAGAAGTCACGGATCAAATCTAAAAAGAGATGTGGCTCCGAACTTATTATTAATTTTAGTGATGTCATATATGAAACTCATTTGGTTGTGTAAAGAAATTAGCTTTGGGGAAGGAACTGGTCTGTGCAAGGACCCTGTAAGAGCATTTAAGCCTTCGGGGTTGAATTTTTAAGTTTGGCTTGCCATTGTCGCTCCTGCTTCTGAGGGTAAACTCCTGGAAGTTGCCCCCAAGTACCAGTTCCTATCAAGCCTGCAGTGTCACCACCCTGGTACATCCTGGTGTATTTTTTGGAAAATGTCCACACTGGCAGGAGTTTTCCAAATAAAACATTTGTTTCAGTAAACAAGTGTTTTATGCAGCTGCCCAAGTAGAGCATTTTAAAACCAGTGTTTGTTTTGCCAGCAAACATTTTGTTTCAATCCTCGCAGCTAAACAAGTGGGTAAGATCTAAGTGGCCTCCTGGTAAAAACAAATGCAGAAGACTGGCTGAGCACAAATCTGTTTGGTGTCCGAGAGTGAGGCGAAGCATCCAGGGCAACAGCTTGTGCTTTCTGTATTGCTCTGTGCTTAGTTGCAGTCAGGGTAGAAAGTCTTAGGTTTGGGTAAGGGCCCTTAATTCTTTAAGTCAAAAGATTAAAAAATAGTAAAGAATTATTCAATTAAAAATATTTTTAGGGTCATAGATGTAGCTCAGTGGTAGAAAGCTTGCTTAGCATCTATCAGGCTGGGTTCCATCCCTAGCACTGAAAAAAAAATTACATTGCTCTATTCAAATTCTGTACTCCATATATACAACCATGTTTATAGCAACACAGTTTATAATAGCTAAGTCTTGGAAATAACCTAAATGCCCAACAACTAATGAATGGCTAAAGAAGATGTGGTTTTTCTACACAATGGAGTACTACTCTGCCATAATAAAGGACAAACTAGAGACATTTGTAGGTAAATGGATGTACTTTGAGAACATACTCTTAAGTGAAATACATCAGACACTCATGAGTACACATCAAATTGTTTCTCTGGTATGAGAAACCATAAGTGTAAATAAGGACAAAGAGGTGTAATAGATATTACATAAAAGGAAGATAATATTCAAAAGAGAGGAGAACTAGAAAGGGGGAAAAGAAGGAAGGGGAAAAGGAAAGAAAGAAGAAAGGGAAAAAATGCAAAAATATAAATAAACCTGCTGTAAACAGGGAAGGAGGGAGCAGAAGGGAGGGGTGGGGAAGAGGGGGGAAAACCAAGATACATCATGTACAGGTACAAAATAACCATGATGAATGTGATCATTATGTATACAATGAACCAATACATGTTCTTGGTAAAAAATAAATAAATAAAATAAATAAAAAATTAAAAAAGCAAAACATTTTGTACTCCACCTTGAAAATTCAAGCAACACATTATCAGCTATTTATTCTCCTGTGAAGCTTTTATCTCTTTTCCAATTATTTGTATACTGACTGTTCCAGTGCATAACACTCTCCCACATCTGTGTGTTCATTATCAGCCTTCATCTTTTAATTTTTATACAGATGGTAGTAAAATCAGATTTGGGTGAGCTACTGTCATTTTAAGTTAAGGTTTCTTGGAATTAAACATCTTGAATAGATCGTCCTCCGAAATATATCAGTGAATTTTTAAATCCAAAAGTTTGATGGTGGTATGCTTTTGTTTTTAAGAAATAGCCCTCTTTCACCTTGAGAAAGATGTCACCATACTGTCTTTTCTCCCCGTTTTTATAGAAGAATCTTATGTTTTTCCTCTTCTATTAGTATATGTTTATGATATATAATAAATATATTCATCATGGGGAATTGCTACACATACGTATAGCTTCCTGATCCTTTCTTCTTCCGCCTCCCCTCCCCTCTCTCCCATTTCCCTCCATCCTCAGATCCCCTTCCCATCTCCACATAGGCTATCGCTCTGTTTCCTATCATCTATTTTTTATTTTGCTCTTTAAGTTATTTATACTTGAGTTTCTTGTGTAAGAGAAAACCCTGTTGTATTTAACCTTTGGTATCTGATTTATTTCATTTAGCATTACGTTCTCAAGGTGCATCCATTTTCCTACAGATGACTCAAATATCCTTCTTATGGCTGAGTAGTACCCTGCTGTACATAGATACCTTATTTTCTTTATCCAGTCGTCTGTTGATGGACACGTAGGCTGCTTCCAAGATTTAACTATTGCGAGTTGTGCTGCTATAAACGTGGGTATGCATGGATTACTGTAAGATGATGTTTTTAACTCTTTGGGGAGGGTACCCAGGAGAGATATAACTGGGTCAAATGGAATTTCTACTTTAGGTTTTTGAGAAATCTCACTACTGATTTCCATAGTGGTTGGACTAGTTTACATTGCCACCAACAGTGTAGAAGCATTTCTTTTTCCCCACAACCTCAGCAGCATTTGTTGCTTTTTGAATTCCTATGGATAACTATTCTTTCTGAAGTAAGATGGATTCTCAGTGTTGTTTCAATTTGCATTTCTCTAATGGCCAAAGATGCTAAACACTTTTTTCATGTGTGTATTGGCCGTTTGTACTTCCTATTTTGAAAAGTGTCTGTTCATTCAAAGGACCATTTTTGATTTGATCTTTTGTTGGGGGGGTCTAAGTTTTGAGCACTTTATATATTCTAGATATTAGTCCTCTTACTGAGGAGTAGCTGGCAAACATTTTCCTATTCTGTAGGTTGTCTCTTCGTTCTGTTGGTTGTTTCCTTTGCTGTGCAGAAGCTTTTTATTTTTTTATTTTTTGTGTGTGCAGAAGCTTTTTAATTTGATATGATCCCATTGTTCATTGTTGGTGTTATTTCTTGAGCAATTGGGGTTCTGTATAGAAAGTCTTCACCTTTGTCTGTGTCTTCAAGGGTCTTACCTGTTTTATCTTCCCCCAGATTGTGCTTCTGTTTTAATATCTGGCTCTTTGATCCATTTTGATTTTATTTAGTCCAGGGTAAGAGATAAGGATCTAGACTCAGTCTTCTGCATCTAGATAGCCAGTTTTCTAGTGCCATTTGTTAAAGAGGCTATCTTTTCTCTAGCATATGTTTTTGGACCCTTTGTTGACGATCATGTGGCTGGAGGTGCCTGGGGTTTTTTCTGCATCCTCAATTCTGTTCCGTTGATCCACATACCTGTTTTCATGCCAGTGCCATGCTGTTTTTAATTATAATGTAGCTCTACAATATAACTTGAAATCCAAGATTGTGATGCCTCCTGCTTTGCTCTTGTTGCAGGACTGCTTTTGTTCTTCTGGGTCTCTTCTGGTTCCATATACGCTTTAGGATTGATTTTTCTAGTTCTGTGAAGAATGCAATTGGTATTTTGATTGATGTTGCATTAAATCTATATATCATTTTTAGTAATACAGCCATTTGGACAATATTGGTCCTGCCTATCCAAGAACAAGGGATGTCTTTCCATTTTTTTTTTTTGGTGTCCTCTTCAATCTCTTTTTTCAGAGCACTGTAGTTTTCATTATAGAGATATTTCATTTCCTTGATTAGGTTAATTCCTAAGCATATCATTTTTTGAAACTGTTTTGAATGGGCTGTTTTCCTAATCTCTCACTGGGTTCATTGTTGGTGTACAGAAACGCTATTGATTTTTGCGTACTAAATTTATATCCTGGCTATTGTACTTTCCTGAGAGGATAATCAGAAATTATGAATAATATCTGTTCAGTTATGCACATAAGAGTGTGTAAAATACATATAGAGGATTAAAGAATTACTGGCAAGCAGGCACTAGTGTGACTACCATGGAATTAAGAAATAGAACATTGCTTTAGAATCTTCTCTACTTCAGAACCACGCCTCTCTCTCACCATAGTGAATTTGCAACTATGTGTAGCCTTAAGTCACCATATTTCGTTTCACAAATACTTGAAATGCGTATAAGTTATAATTATGTACAGTCAGCCTTCTATATCCGCGGGCTCCACGCCCAGGGATTCACCCACGCACAGATCAAAAATTCTTGGAAAAAATTGTGTCTGTACTGAACATGTATAGACTTTTTTCTTATCATCATTCCCTAAACAATAAAGTACAACACCTATTTACATAGCATTTACCTTGTATTAGGTATTATAAGTAACCTAGAGGTGGTTTACACCTATACAGGAGGGTGTGCGTAGGTTCTGTGCAAATATTATGTCATTTTATATACAGGAGTTGAGCATCTGAAGCAGCATCTGAGGGGAGTCCTGAGACCAGTCCCCAGAGAACACAAAGGCATGACTGTGTGTTATCTTCCACATGTTTATTTTTGTCCCGATTATGATGGCAAGGCTCAGCCATGTTGATGCCGATAGCGATGGTTTGTTCCCTTCCATTGTTTGGTATTCCTGTGTATGATGACAGTGCCCTTACCCGTTTCACTGTTGATGAACGTTTGAACTGTTTCGAGCTCTGGGCTCTTATGCAAAAGGCTGTTAAGAACATTCTCCTACACATTTCCCAGTATAGTGGCGCACAGTTTTTTCCAGAGTGATGTGGAAGGCGGATTGTTGGGTCATAGGATATTTGTGTTCTTACCTTGGGCTGTAATTCCAAACTGTTTTCCAACGTGATTATTCCAGTTTCTACTCCTTCTAACAGTGAATGAGAGAATTTGGGGTTTTTTCTTTCAGCTTTATTGAGGTATAACTGATAAATAAAATGAGATGCATAGATAGATATTCCTTGTGTGGTGATGTACCTGCTTAACAGCTGTTTGGACTTATGACCAAAGCATGCTCTTTGGACTTACAACCCACTGCTTGACATCATGACCCACATTCAGACTGACAACACAGGAATGTGAGTGGCAGTGTAGCCTATGGGAGCTTCTTCTATAGTATGGTATTGTAATTTTTGCTGATTTTGCTGTACAGTACAGTACAGTACAGTACTGTAGCTTCCTGTTCTGTTATGCATTACAGTACTGCATGTAAGAGTTATACAAATAAAAGCAAAATCATCAAGTTGGGGTTTCCTTTGCCTGTTGCTTTGCTCTGAATATTGTAATATGTATATTATACAATTCCTAATTTAGCGACCAATTCATTTAATGACCTAGTCGTAGGAACGGGACTCGGTCATTAAACAAGAAGTGTCTGTATTTAAAGTATATGTGATGATTTAATGCCCATCCGTGTGGTGAAATGACTACTACAATCGAGTTAACTAACACATCCATCACCTTACATAGTTATCTTCTTAAAAATTTTTCTGAGGGCCAGTGTGGTGGTACACACCTGTAATTCCAGTACTCAGCAGACTGAAACAGGAGAATCGCTACAAGTTTAAGGCCAGCTTGATCTACATATACATAGCGAGACCCTGTCTCAAAACAAAAACAAAAACAAACAATTTTTCTGAATGAGAATTTTTATTGCTCTACATCTTCACCAAAGCTTACTATTGTTAGACTTTTTAATTTTGTCAACCTGGTAAATATGAAATGGGAATCTTATTATGGTTTTGATTTACTGTTTCTCAATTACTAATAAGGTTTATTGGCCATTTGGACATCTCTTTTCCTCAAGTGTTTTTTCAAACTTATTGCCCATTTTTCTGTGGATTATCTTTTTCTTACTGATTTGTCATTGATTTGCAGAATTCCTTTATATATTGTGGTATGAATCTTTTGCCAAGTAAGTGTAAGTGTTGCAAATGTCTTCTCACATTTTTACGTATGGTGCCTTCAAATGAACACACGTTCTTTTTCTTTTTGAGTCAGGGGCTTGCTTCATTGCCTAGGCTCTCTGAACTCAGACGATCCTCCTGCCTGCACTTCCCAAGTGCTGGAACTCCAGGTGCATGCCTCCGTGCCCAAAAACTCTTAACTTTAATACTGTCGAATTCATCAGTCTTTTCCCTTGTGGGGGATCCTTTCTCATCTTAAGAAATTCCTCCCCATCCCTGAAGATATTCATAGTTACTGTCCTGTACACTTTAGTTTTTTTTTTTCTTTCATATTTTACTTTCGCATTTCACCCATTTGACACTGATTTTGTGAATAGGGTCCATTGGTGGTGCTTGTCTGAGTGGGTCTTGGGTGACACAGGTGCTGTGGCGGATGTGCCCATCCTCCTCACCTGTCAATCAAGTGTGTGCCCTGCCTCTTCCTGTGCTCTCTGTTCTGTCCCAGCAGTAGCCAATGCTGATCCAACTCTGTGCTATCTTAATGGTTACAGATTCCCAGTGAGTCACCACCCCACCTGGGAGGAGGGCATGTTCTTCCGCCTAGTTCTTCTTCAGGGACATTGTGGTGTTCTTGGCTTGATGCCCTTCTGTTCGAATTTTAGGAACAGCTCCAATACCCTAACAGAACCTGTTAGAGTTTTTCTTAGGACTGCACTGGATCCGCAGACCAACTGGGGAGAACTGACATGTTTACAATAAAGAATCCACCACATGAAAGGCACGCAGTCATCGAGAGGATGGCGCCAGGCTCCCCGGGCGTAGGTCCTGGCCATGCTCCTCATTGGCCACGTGACCCTGGAGAATTTGTTTAACCTTAGTGTATGCCTCTGTTTCCTCGCTTGTAAACTAGGATCCTGGGCTGGACTGTAGCTCAAAGGTAGAGTGTGTGTTTAGCATATATGAGGCCCTGGATTTGATCCCGAGCACCAAAATAAATAAATACACATATACAGAGGGAGGAAGGAGGGAGGAGGAAGGGAAGGGTAGAGGGACAGAGAAAGAGAAAGAAAGGAAAAGAGAAGGAAAGAAAAAGAAAATAAGGATCATAATATAGTAGAACCTAACTTATAGGGTAATTGAGAGAATTAAATGAGTAGCTATGTTACTAAAGTAATATGTGTAAAGTGCTTAGAATAGGGTCTGGTACATAGAAAATTATGTAAGTTCACGAACACTGTTTATCTCTATGTTCATTTATATCTTCTTCAGTGTCCTAAAAACGTTTTATAATTCTCCTTATGAAGCTATATCTCTAATATGTATCATATATATTCCCTATATCCCAATGTATGTAGGATACAGTCTACAAAAAGTAGTGTGTATTACGTAGGCATTAGTATATAAAATATATTCCTACAAAAAATATATTCCTACTTTTCATATTATGTAGAATTGTGCATAATTTATAAAATATAGAACCTCGAATTTTTGATACATTGTAAATAGTATTTTAAAGTATTGCTGGTGTAGTCCACTTGTTTATTTTGTCCGTTTTATGACCCGATTATTATCATCTTGGGTCAACACTTGTCAAATGCTTTTGTGACCTGAGAGCCTCCTTGGAACGGGCAAGAAATACAGACAGGTCTGTCACACTCACTGCTCTGTCCTCATGGAGCTGGACATTCCACCCACTTTGCGCGATTTTAAACCATTCTGTTCCATTGGTCTCTGTTGTTGAAACCCTTCTGAGAATCTTGCCACCCTGGTTCACTTGGTCTTATATACCAAGTTGCTTTTGAGTCATTATTTCTTTTTCATTTATGAGATCCTGATGTTGCAGTATTTACTAGTATCTCACCCACAGTGTGCCTGGGACCCTTTTGTGTTTTGTTTCTGAGGTTTTTGTTCCCTAAACTTAGTACCAGAGGTGCTGTGCCACTTGAGATTCAAGTCACAGCTCTATATGCTGGGTTGCATCTGGTTTAAATTAACTTCTTGAGATGGAAGCAACCACTCTTCTTTTCTCTTCATCGCTCTATGGAGATGCAAATATAGAGATACAGATTTTTTCTGTGCTGGGAACAGAACCCAGGTTAGTGCACCATATCCCCAGAACCTGAGTCAGAACTTTTTTCTTAAAAGAAGGTAACCGTGCCTGTAGAAAAATTTATACAAACGTTCATAACAGCATTATCCATAAAACAATGCAAATAACCCTTAATTGATGGATGGATAGATAAAATGTTGTGTGTCTATACACTGGAATATTATTTGGCAATAAAAGGGTTGAAGTACTGGTACAAACTACAACATGCATGGACCTTGAAAACATCATGCTGAGTGAAAATAAGCCAGACAAAAAAAGACTATATATGGATAACTCCCTGTTAACAGATTGCGATGTCTCAATAAAATGAAAACATTCATTGAAGAAAAAAAAGGGAAAGAAGAGAGACCAGCTGTAGGTTCCCCTGCCTGTGTTCTCCTCTGGTTTGGGCTCTTCAGTGCTAAAGTTCGGTCGCGTGGCTCCGCCTCACGTAGGAGGCCAAGACCAAAGCTGTGAGGCTTGGTGTGATTTCACTTCGCCTCACGGGAGGCAGAAACTCAAACTGAAACCAATGAAAAAACCAATGTGCTCTTAATGGTTTTTACTCAAACCATAAATCCCTCTCTTGGAGGGAGAGGGGAATCACCCAGACTTTGGCCCTGTCCTTCAGTATGTTCCAGAGCACTATTTAACAGGTTGGTTTTTTTTTTTTTCCTCAATATTTGTCAGTTTGATGACCATGTTGTCTGACTCATTCAGGGAATTCACTTAAAATGCAGATTCCTGGGCCTGACCTGGACCAAAAGAATTAGACAAGGTGGGAGTAGGGAACAGAGATTCTTTTAAAAATATCCCCTGCTGGTACTGCCCATCAGACAGGATGTGTTAACCATGCTGCAGATACCGCAGGCTCAGGCTTTCATTGGTCGCTACCTCTCACTTGGCGGGAAATTACACCAGGCCCCGTGGCAGCAGGCACTTCACGTTCAAATGTGGAACAGGCTATTACTGTGAATCCCATTGTACAGAAAAGGAGACTGAGGCACAGACAGATCAAGTAACCTGCCCACGATCCAACACTTGGTGCAAATTATCAAGTTCTTTGTGCAAAATACCAACCTTTGTTAATTACAAAAGAAAATGTTCTCTGGCCCAAAAAAGGGCCTAAAGAACCTACTTGAATTTTTTTGTTTTGGTTTGGTTGGTTGGTTGGTTGGTTGGTTGGTTTCAGTGCTGGTGTTGGAACCCAGAGCCTCGTGCATGCTAGGGAAGCACTCTCCTGCTGAGCTACATCCCTGGTCCTTTAAAGGGATTATAGTTATGTCTTAGTGTTGTATTCAGTGCCTTTCTGGGCACTTAACAAGTCTTTGCTGGGCGTTTAGGTCCCTGTGGCTTGGGATAGGAACCCCACCAAAGACAGACATGCATGAGAAGTTGCAGTCTATCAGACAAACTAGAAACACTTGCTAGAGGGCTTACTGTCCAGAATGGAAACCCACTTGCAGATGCGCCATTTGCTTGTCTATGTTCTTCATGTAGAAGAAGAAAATCTAACAGAAAGATAATCAAAGAAAGAGGTACATACTGTGGTTACCATGATTTTTCTATCTAGTCCTGTGGGTTCAACCTTCGCCATCCCTCTGACCCAGTGTCTGGGGGGGATAGGCAGGGATAGAGGAGACCAAATGAAGACCTCATTCATTAAATTTACTATTTCATTCATTAAGAATAATCTCACTTGGTGGTTAACAGGTAAAGCGGTAACACTGGACCATGCCTCCAATTCGTCACTTCTTGATCTTGTCACATGGACTTCACAGCAGGATATAGTAGAGGAACTCTTCGGCCTTTTTCTTTCCTTTCTTGTCCTGACCTTTCCTTTCCTTTTCTTTTCACACATCTTTGCAGAATAATATCCACACACACAAAAATGCACATATCAGAATGTACAACTCCTTGAATTTTCACATAAAAACATACCTGTATGCACAGCCCTGACTTTGAAGTCTGACCTCGCCGTTTCCCATCTGTTAACTAACCCTGAGAGAATTATTTAACCTTTTTGGACCTTCGTTTTCTCACCTGTCCAAATAGGGAGAAGTAATAGTCTTTTATAGGTGTTCGTGAGGAGCGAAGTTACACAAGATCATTGACACACCGGTCTTCTTCTTTTCCTCTAATCCCAGGAAAGCTTTTGCAAACAGACGCCTTTAGAATATGTTCAATATGTAGTTGAATATTTGTAATGTTCAGTAACAGTTCATTTGTACCTGGAAATTTAGTTAATAAGATGAAACAGAAAACAAATGGCGAAAGGGTTCCCTACTTCCTCCTTTGATTTTTGACCCATTCACCTCACCCTTTCTCATCATTCATCTGAGAAAATTGGTTTGATTAAAGAGTCATTCAACTTATTCACACATAGCCAGCCCACTTCACCCTAAAGAGAGATGACAGAAATACAAATATAGGGGCTGGGGATTTAGGTCAGCAGTTAGAGCGCTTGCCTCGCAAGCTCAAGGCCCTGAGTTCAATCCGCAGCACTAAAAAAAAAAAAAAGAGAGAGAGAAATACACATATTACAACAGTATTTATAATAAGTATTGCGCTGGGGGACCACACAAAAGATTGCATTTTCTTCTCCAGTTTTATAATGATACTATGAAAATTAATACAGACTGGTTAGCTGGGCATGTGCCTGTAACCTCAGCACTCAGGGAAACTGAGGCAGGAGGCTCACAAGTTCAAGCCCAGCCTGGGCCATTTCAGGAACCTATCCAGACTCTCTCCTAAGACAAAAATAATAAAAGGGCTGGGAATTGAGAGCTCGGGATCACTCTTCCTCGAAAACCCTGAAGAGGTAGAGCAGTATCTAGGAGGTGCTTCGAGAAGCAGACTTGCCAGATGTAAGCAGTTTGAAAGAGGACACAGCCCGTGCCATGAGAGGCCGCTAGACTTGACTTTGGGGAGGTAAAAAAACATAAGTTTTTGAAAGCTTTTTTTCTTTTTTTGAGACAGATTCTCACTACGCCGTTCGGGCTGGTTTTGAACTCATGGTGATCCTCCTGGCTCAGCCTCCCCAGTGTGGAGATTACAGACGTTGCAATTCAGATGTTTGCAAAACAAAACGAACCTTAGTGCTCCAAAGTGAATACAGTAATGGCATTTTCTTGTCATCGGGGGTAAAGCAGCCATTCTTAAAGTCTGGCTCAGGGAGTCCTGAAAATCTTTGATTATCTTGTCAGGGAACACATGTGTTTGGATTATTTTCTTTTTGCCCTTTCTCTCTGGGCCGTCCCCCATGATACATGATGTGCGATACTGCAACAAATGAATACAGAGAACTCCTTGACCTTCTCTTGAGCCAGTTATTCTAAGGGATTTGCAGAAATGCAAAGCTCTGCTCCTCTCTTACCAAATTTTCTTTGGTGATACATAGTTATTTGGGGTAAAAATATCGTATTTGTGTTAACGTGTGATTGGTTTATTATTGTTATTTCAGTTGGGTTTTCCCTTTTGAGACAGGGTCTCACTGTGTTGCCCAGGCTGGCCTGGGACTTGGAATCCTCCTGACTCAGCCCTGAGAGTAACTGGGATTACAGGTTTGTGCCACCACACCCACATTATTATTGTTATTTTACATGAACAATTTTTAAATTTATCAGTGTTAACTTCTTATATGGTAAACACCAATGGGCATAGTCTACAAAAATAGAAGCTGTTCAAGGTCATCTCTAATCTTAAATTTGCCAGCATTCAGGAGGCTGAGGCAGGAGGATCACTATGAGTTCAAGGCCAGCCTGGACTACATAGGGAGACTGTTTCAAAACAAAACCAAGCCAAACTCACTCCCAAATTGTCAGTCATTTCAACCTATACAGCGTTATTCGCCAGTCTGGAATTGGTAGGAAGACAACATGTAGGTGGGGATGTGGCTTATCGGTGGAATTCTTGCCTAATGTGTGCGGAGTCCTGGGGTTCCATCCCCAACACTGCAGAAAGGAGGATGAAAGAAAGAAAAAAAGAATGAAAGAAAGAGGATGAAAGAGAGAAAAAAGAGAAGGAAACTTCTGAGGAAACGAATCCTGCTCCTTACTCTGGGCGCGCGCCGTATGATGTGCTTTTGGTGTTATTTAACTGTATAGCAATTCTGTGTCCTATATGAGGTCATATGCCTTTATTGGCAAGACATGGAGACCAGCGAGGTTAGAAGGCTGTCAGTGAAAGAGAGACAGGACCGAGGCCCGGGGTGTAGCCAGTGTGGAGCGCCTGCCCCGCAAGGCCTTGCCCTCCATCCCAGGACCACGAAGGGCGTGGGGAGGTGGGTGGAGTCAGGATGTGGCCCTGCTGTAGCATCTTCGCCGTCTGTGCTTACTGCAGTGTGTGTTTTGGACCATATTCTCATGCAGCTTGGCAGCAAAGGGGAAGAAGCCTTCCCCACACCCAGGATGGAAGCTGCCACTTTGCAAACAGCCCGGGGAATCTAACACGATGCACAAAGGAGTTGCACAGGCTGAGTACATGAGAGGGTGCAGCTGGCATCCATGGGGAACCCCGATAACCAAGAGAGCCCTGCGTGGGGGTGCTGACTCAGAAAATCCCCCCGGCCGGGTTGGCTCTTGGACCATCTTTTCTGCCACAGCCAGTTCAGATTTCAAATCCCTTCTGTCTTTGCCAAGACTGATTACAGTGGAGTGTCTGCTAGAGGTGACCTTTTTGGACCTGCCAATGGTTTTAATTTGGACCCAGCTGAGGAGTGGCCTTTGGATTCTGCGCCAGTAAAGTTTCAGTGGCTCAGAGTTGTGTGACAGCTGCCACGGGAGGTGTTTCTGGTCCTGAGGGAGCCGCCCCCTCTCAGAGAATTCTCTCCATCAGCTGGAAGACACAGTGACTTGTGGTCATGCTCAGTGTGGTGACTGCTTTGTGCATTAAGCCCAAGTACCGTTGGTGTTTGCGGCCAAAACACAGTGTGATCCTGGACTCTTTCAGTGTCTCTCAGAAGTCTAAGAAATTAGAAATATGCCCCCCGCCCCCGCACAGGGGATCAGAACCCAGGACTACATCCCAGCCCTTTATTATTTTATTTTGACACAGATCTTGCTAAATTGCTCCAGCTGGCCTCAAACTAGCAATCTTCCTGCCTCAACCTCCCTGATAGGATTACAGGCACACAGGTGTGCACCACCATGCCCAGCAAAGTAAGTCTTCTAAACAGAGGACCCACAGACTTGCACGTAGTGTTTATTCAAGGGATGGAATTAGGGCTTCTGCTTACCAGGTTTATGATATACACCTGACTTCAGCTGTTACCATTCTATCATCTGCAACACCCATTCTAGGTGCTCGTAACAGTAGAACCAGCAGAAAGGAGCAACTGTTTATCTTACGTCTGCGACCCCGTGGCCTCTGGGCGATTGCTCAGGGATGTAGCACAGTGGTAGAGGGCATGCTTAGCTTCCTTCGTCTAGTTAGCTGGCTGGCTGAGCCTTTCCTGGACATAGGGTGCCCATCTCGCCCTCTCCCTTCCTACGGCTTCTCTTTAAAGCGGCAGACAGCGTCAGCAGCCTCGGCTTGGAGTCGCGGCCCAGCTTATCAGCATCTCCCTACCCTTTGTCCTGTGAGCGTGGTGAAGTTTTGGTTCCGCAAACCATGAGGCAGGAAGATGTAGCTCCCCGCCTGGGGCAGTCAGTCCCCTCGCCCACGTGCCCTGGTGCTCCTTACCACTCTGCCCGCTGTTCCTGCATCTGTGTCCTGGTGTGCATCTGGGGGAAATGGAGTGGCAACTCCAGCCAGGCAGGGACAGCAAAGTGTTTTCAGCTGGCAGGAGGTCGAGGCGAGCTGACCCCCCTTCCTGCCATCTCCTTCCGGCCTTACAGCCCTCCCCCCGCCCCAGGCAAGGTACTTGGAGAGGGATGGAGCATGGCTGTCAGCCGGCCAGCACGCTGCGAGGTCATCCGAACACAGTGAGCCAGATCTGCGGCCTGTTTTAATGACGATCCCTCTGAAGAGAATCAAAATCGCTATTTTGAAAAGGGGCCACGTTGGTCGGGGGTCCACTCACTGCTGTGACTTCTGGACGTTGGTAACCAGTACTGTGTCATTTCACTGTCTGCAACAAAGTGATAAGAACAGGCGTGGGCTCAGTCTGTGACCTTGGTGATTTAGCCACTCTAAACGTCTCTTCCATAAATAGGGCGTTCTGTCTTCCTCGAAGGTTGAGTGAGATATGTAGGCTGTCCGCTTGGCTCCAGGGTGAACCAGGAGTCTTGGGGTGTGTTAACTTTTTCTGCCTAACTTCCTGATCCAGATCCATTAATGGTGCCAGTTTGTTTGTTTGTTTTGAGACAGAGTTTCTCCATATAGTTTAGGTTGGCATTGAATTCATTATGTAGTCCAGGCTGGCCTCAAACTTGCAGCAATCCTCCTGCCTCAGCCTCTCAAGGGCTGAGATTACAGACATGCACTACCATGCCTGGCAATGGGGTCAGTTTTTTGTTGCTCTGAAACCCACTCCAATTAACATTAAGACCACTAAAGGGGAGGGGAGGGCTGCCGCTACGTTGCAGAGCACTTGCCTAGCCTGTGCAGGACCCTAGAATCCATCCCCAGCACCACCACCAAAAAAAAAAAGGAGGGACCAGATTTATTGTGAGATTCTTAGCTCCTTGGAAGATAGGAGGGAAAAGAAGACACAGAAGCAAATAAAAGCAATGCCCAAGCACCTTGTGACTCCTCGGAGGCCCAGAGCAGATGGAAGGCCCTCCCTCACAGTGCAAGCTGGGAGGCCATGTGGGTGGTTTGCTTTCTACCCTGCTGGCTCTAGAGGAGTTTAACCACCTTTCCCTCACTCCCTGTAGCCCTGTAACACTGGAGATTGAACCCAGAGCCTCTGCACTGAGCTATATCCCCAGCCCTTTTATATTTTATTTTGAGACAGAGCTTCGCTAAGTTGCTGACTTGTCCAGCTTGGACTCAAATTTGTGATCCTCCTGCCTCAGCCTCCCAGAATGCAGGGATTACAGGCAAGCACCACTGCACCCAGCTTCTCTGACTTCCTTTGCTGCTTGCTGTGCAGGCTGCAACCAAAGACTAGAGCACCTGGCAGAGTTCCAGGGATCTGTCTCAAAGCCCCGCGCCTCCTGATGACAGAGGGAGGCTAGTGATACTAGCACGCAGCCATGCGTCTCGGAAAAGTCACTTTCGGACCCGCGTGGATGCTTTCAGACTGCACTGTGTGAGAAAACGATTCAGCTCTCAACTCTGTGGTCAGCAGATCTGCTTCTCAGTCTCAGATTTGCCGGGCCTGGCCATTCACAGTGACTGCCGACCTTTAGCGAGACACATCAGCCCTCAGAAGCCCGGCCTCCCAGTCTGTTAGAGGAGGCTGGACTCATCCCACAAAGCCACATGAGCCTTTGAAGTCACCTCTCCAAGTCTTCTCTCCCTCATTTTTTTCCCCTGTGCTGGAGATGAAAGCCGGCCTCCGACTTGCTAGGCAAATGCTCTACCACACAGCCACCCCGAAACCCCCAGCCTGCAAACCTGTTCTTTCTTAAGACAGCACCACCGTCAGGGCGAGCACCTGGCTAGCACAAGTGCTGCTGGGCCTGAACTCTTCTTGAAACATTGTAGTTTGGGGACCCTGTTGTGCACCAGCCATGACGGAGGGTGCTGGACACTCACTTCAGTTCCAAGTCTGCATCCCTCGGCCCCAGCTCTGCACCTGCTGGTGGTCCTCCTGCCCCACATGGTCTGAGAGTGAGAAATTGATCACCAATGAACCTTTCGCTTTCGGTGTGCTCTTCCCCAATGAGTCAGGACTTCCAGTTTTTTCTAGCTTCCCCCACTCATCTTAAGTGCCACATCTAACAGAATGCTCTCATGTTTTAGAAAAGGGTGGGGGAGGGATCTCCACATCGCTTTCTCTATGAATCAAAACAACTTCGGTTTAAATGAAATACTTTACGCAGAACTCATTTAGAAGACTAGAGCTGTTCATTAGAAAGTGAAAGTAGCCGCTAATCCTTCTTTATATATAACAACTAGCAAGCCGTTCACCCACACACGCACACGCCATGACTTAGTACAAATAAGCAAAGGCACTTCAGCGGTGTCACCTTTTCTTTCTCCCTCCTTTTGCCCCGATAAAGATGCCACAGAAGCTTTTATATGCACCCTCCTGCTGAACTCTTTAGGTAGGAGAAATAATTGGCTTTTTCCTTGAGGCAAGGGTAGTCCCAGATTGTGTCTGAGCTGTTCTTTTGCAAATCCCCATGGGTACTGAATAATAAAGTCTGTCTAGCTCCCAGTCTCCAACTCTTCTCGCTTTCCTTTGAATAAGGGCAGTAAGTTGCTCTTTTTTCTGCCCAGTCCTGGCGCTGAAAAAATCCAGTAGGTGGCCAAAGAGCCTTTAGAAGACTGAAGGGAGCTTCAGAGAGCCACTGGGCCAGGTTTTAAAAAGCAAATGTGCAAATGTGCTGGTATCTTTGTATGGCACACAATGCTGGGGGAGTCGAATGGTGCTTCAGGAGCCCAGCTTAAGGACAGGTGACTTCTTTAGGCATCTTACAAATTGACGTGTTCGACTATAGCTAAATGAAGTTCTCAAAATAATCCCTGAAACTGGAGCCCGGACAACTAAAACAGATACTCAAATCAGACCTCATTTTAACCTCGAATTTAGGGCTCAGTGGCACCCTCACAGCTCCACAGAAAGGCTCTCAAACCAGCTCCGCAGAACAGGGAAGAACTCTTTCCACAGCGACAAGCCAAACCCCGGGAATCCTGTGTGCTGAGAACTTTGCCCTTTGTAAACCACTCTGGTAAAGGACTCTAAGTCGAGGAAATGGCGATAAGGAAATTGCTCTGCATTGTTTTATGGTTCCAGCATTTGGTTTCCTGTGGCTCCTGGGTACTTTGATTTGAGTTGCAGAAGAAGCAAGCAAGGTCCTGCTCAGCCAGATACCTAGAACGGGCACCAGCTCGGCAGCCTTCTGTCTGCCCAGCACGGGTCCAGAGGGGAGTATGTGCCTCTGAGTGAAATGCTTCCTGCCCCGGACCCGCCTTCAGCATTCACATGACGAGTGGTTTTGATTCACTTTTTACTGGGGCAAGCTGTAAATTACATAAAAATTGACCGTCTTTTCTGTTTAAATGTTCAGGTCAGTGGCATCAAACACACTCACAGTGCTGCGCGACCATCAGCTCCAGAGCCTGGTCTTGCCAGATTGAAACTGTCCCCCTGAGGTGCTAACTCCCTACTCACCCTCTCGCAGCCCCTAGCAACGCCCTGTCCACTTCTGCTCTCTGCGAGTCTGGCTACTCCAGGTACCGCGTAGAAGTGGAATCATATCGTATTTGTCCTTCCGTGCTGGCTTAGTTTACTTAGCGTAATGTCCTCCAGATTCTTCCACTCGTGTCAGAATTGTCAGAATGTCCTTCCTTTTTAGGGCTGGACAATATTCCACTGTATGTAGACACGCTTTTTTTTTTTTGCTTTTTTTTTTGTTTGTTTGTTTGTTTTGGTTTTTGGGACAGGATTTTGAGTTGTAGTGCAGGCTGGCCTTGAACTAACTCACTGTGTAGCCCGGGCTGGCCTTGAACTCACAGTGATCCTCCTGTCTCAGCCTCCTGAGTGCAGGGATTACTGGCACACATCACCATGCCCGGCACTACATTTTTATAAAGTCCATCCAGCCATCATTGAGCATTTGAGTTGCTCTGTCTTTGGCTGTTTTGAATAATGCTGCTATCACCACAAGCGTACAAACATCTACTCAAGACTCTGCTTCCAACTTTGCATAGACCCCCAGGCAGAATTGCTGGATCATATGACAGTTCTTTCAACTGTTTTGAAGAACTGCCGTACTGTTTTCCATAGAGTCTATACCGCTCAGTTTCCCACCAGCATTGTGTGAGTGTTCTGGCTTCTCCATATTTTCAACGCTTGTGCCTTTCTGGGTTTTTGTATGTTTGTTTGTTTGTTTTCATTGTAATAGGCATCCTAATCGGTGTGAAGTAGTATATCATTTGGTTGTTCTTGCAAGGTCTCCTTTCTCTTTTAATCGTAGATTTGTAACAGTCTCAATATCTAGTACTCCTTCTCTCTGTACTTCTTTAGCAAAATTTTATTTACTATTCTCACTTGTTTGTTTCTTTCATATACGCTTGGGAATCATTTTATTACATTCTCCCTATAAACTATTTTATCCAAGCTGGGTATGGTGGCACAGGTGTGTAATGCTGGCATTCTGAGAGGCTGAGGCAGGTGGAATGAAAGTTCAAAACCAGCTTGGGTCATTAGCAACTTAGCAAGATCTTGTCTGAAAATAAAAAAATAAAGGGTTGGAATGTAGTTCAGTGCGAAGGCCTGGGTTCAACCCCTAGTAATGCAAAAATAAGTCAATAAATGAATGAATAAAATATTTTGTCTAACTGGGGTTTTGCCTGGAGTTGCATTTAACATATAAATTAATTTAGGATTTATTTTTTGTTTGTTTGTTTGAGCAAGGGTCTTGCTACGTAGTTCAAGCTGGCCTCGCGTGCACTATGTAGTCCATGCTGACCTAGAACTCAGGGTGATCCTCAGGCCTCCGGCCAAGTGCTAGGATTACAGGTGTGTGCCATCATGCCTGGCAGAATGTACATTTTAAAAATAAAAGCTTGATCTTCCTATCTCAATCTTATATATATATGTATATATCCTTTTTCTTATATTAGTTACATGCAAACTTTGTTAAATTTCTTGCTTTGTGAATGAGGTTTTAAAAATTGAACTTTGTAATGGTTCTTGCTTTCATATAGGGAATGTGTGTGACTGTTGTAATGTGCGCTCTGTAGAGCAGTAACACATTGAAAAGAACACTCAGAGCTGAGCTGGAATCCCAGCTCTGCTACTAGCCAGGCCTGTGGCCTTGTGAAAACATTAGTGATGGCATACAGGACTTCTGTAAATGATGGTTATGGCTATTAGATTCCTCTTTAATATAATTTCTATTAATATCTTTGGTGTTTTTTTTAGTTATACATGGTGCAATCTATAATGATAGTGTCAATTTTTCTTTCCAATATTTTATTTATTTATTTATTTATTTATTTTAAACTAAGAGAAGACAATTTATTTAAAGGTGGTGAAAAGGGTGAAGAGAGAGAAGATAGGTAGCTACTTGAGGAGTAGGCAGCATTTGAAAGGTAAATACTCCTCTTTCCAATATTTAAATCTTGTATCTATTTCATGTCTTATTGGACTGGCTAGAAAAACTTACAGAACAGTACTGTGCAATTATGTTAATACATTCTTCCCAGGGGATGAGGTGGTATTCGGATTTTAAAAGGATTGTCTCTGTCCTTCCACTTTTTAAAATTTTCAAAATAATTTTTTAAAGTGGAACTAATTGCATCTCAGTGAAGTATAGCTTTTAATATATCAAGGCTTTTAACTAACTCTGCCTGTAAATGTGCTAGTTTGTAATTTCCATTTCAATTTAGCTTATAGTATATTTTTACTCTTCCATTGATTATATAATAATTACACTTCTTTCTGGGGCACTGTGTGATAATTTGATATGTATATACAAAGTGTAATTATAGTGGGATTTTGGTATATTTAAGTTTAAAATTGTCGTACAAATAAAATGTATACCTTTTCCTTTATGATTTATTTGTTTTGCCTCAAAGACCTTTACATACTTTCAAAGATATGATAAATATTGATCTACTTTTCTTCTGGTTCGTTTATCATTTAATGTTTTACTTTTTTTTTTTAATATGATACCAAGGATCGAACCCAGGGCCTTCAAGCTGAGCTACATCCTCAGACCTTTGTAGGTTTTTTTGAATTTTATTTTATTTTTAATTTTTTTTTTTTTTTTTTTTGGTGGTGCCGGGGATCGAACTCAGGGCCTTGCACTGGCAAGGGAAGCACTCTAATCACTGAGCTAAATCCCCAGCCCCTTAAATTTTATTTTGAGACACGATCTTGCTAAGTTGCATAGGCTAGGCTGAAACACGCAGTCCTCCTGCCTCAACCTCCCAGAATGCAGGGATTATAGGCAGCCGATATTTTACATTTAATTCTTTAATCCACTTGAACTAGGTTTTCATCTTTTGTGTGAGGTGGCTGTGAACTTTTTCCAGTCAAATTATTCCACCTGTATTGACTCATCTATCCCTTTTCCCCACCGATGTGCAGTACCATCTTTATTATCAACCCAGCACCTCTCAGTTGTCTGATCCCTTTGATGAATCTGTCACTGCACCAGCTCCGACTGTACCATAATCTACATGTAGAAAGTGCATAGTATATGCATTCTAGCTTTAGTTCGTGCTTAGTATCTGGAAGCCCTTGTCCCCTCTCCTCCCAACCCATCTATTGTTTTAAAAATTTCGAGTTTGTTCTGCGTGTAACTACTTACTTAGATTACAGCCTAATCAAGATTTAAGGTTTTCTGTCACTCTGTACCACTCAGAAGAAAAAACTTGGGCTGTAAATGCTGTTCTTGGGTTCCCATCCTGCCTCTACATTCAGCAGCTATTTAAATTGGCTATTATTGAAGCAACAAGATATATCATGTACAGGTACACATTCCCTATGATGAATGTTATCAATATGTACATCTAAAATGTACCATTAAAATAAAATTTAAAAAAATAATAAATTGGGTATTATTTACCATGACCTGAAGGTGCTTTATTGAAGTAGTCTTGTATATATCAGCACTTACCCCCAAATCCCCTGAAATCATGGGACCAAACTGACCAATCAGAGAGTCATATCACCCAGGTTTACACATTTCCATAAAAGGTTTTAATGACTGCCAAAAATGTATAACTCAGTATTTCACTTACAATGTTTTTTATCTTGTCTGTTGTCACTATAGTTTTCATAACATGACAAAGATTATGAGCAGCTTTATTTTATATTTGCCTTATATACATATACATGTACATACATAAATGAATATTAGTAGTTTAGAAATGATGACCTTGAGGTAGCACTATGCTGGTTTTTTTTGGTTGGTTTTTTTGGGGGTAGGGGGTGCTGGGGATCGAACTCAGGGCCTTGCACTTGCTAGGCAAGTTCTCTATCACTTGAGCTAAATCCCCAGCCCCCACTATGCTGTTTTTAAGAAAAGATTACATAGAGAATTTGATGTAACCTTGACACTTTTATTGGCTCTAGATAAATGTGTTTGATTGTGAAATGTAACTATTAAGCAACTAATTTACAAACACATAAGAACCACACTTTATTGAGAACCTACCATGGGCTAGATGTCTTATTTGAATGCTTTTAATCCTCTTGACAGTGCTGTGGGTGGTTAGTACAACTCTTTTATAAGTTTATAGTGAAGGAACCGAGATTAGCTAGACTTAGACATTTGCGACTAGGGACACAGCCAGCAAGGGACAGGGTCAGGACTGTGAGACTTCTCCGTCCACAATCTTTCCACTGTAACCTGCTGGTTCTAGCTGTATTCACACGCCTCAGTTTCTCTTATGAAATACAACTTCTGAGAAATTAGAGAAGAAAGAAGAATTCTTCTTTTATTGCTGAGTCCTGAAACTTGGATTTCCGTGTAGGAAGAAAACCTGATCTGGTGCACGGAATTTTCATATCAGAAATGGGAAAAACTGATAAAAACTGTAGCATATTTAGAAGAAAACTCATAGGTAAAGGTAAGCTGGAGAGGGAAGAAAAATTTGCCATGGAGAGAGCTGTTTGCTTTATAATTTCTTTTCCAGATATTGTCTGCTGCATTCTCTAGATAACTACATCATACATTTGACTTTGATCATGACTTCTTTCACAGAATGGAGTTAATGAATTTTTTTCTTATAACGAAATTATTGCATGTTTATTTAGAAAAGTTAGAAAACAGAGATGAGCTAAACAGCAAAGGATAGACTCCTTTGTAACCCCACTACTCAGAAAGAAGCACTGTTGGACACTTTGGTGGCACATCTTCTCATATTTATGTGTGAATGTAACTTCTATTTGTTTGTTTACAAACATAGGTTTATACATTTGTAGCCAGTTGTTGTTTTTTTTTTTTTCACCTAAAACTAAATCATGGACTTTTTAGGTGACATGAAGTATTCTTCTCTGGGATCGTTTTAATGGAGGTAACGTGTTTTGTTTCATGGATGTACAGTAGTTTTAGTAATTAATTTCAGATTTTAAATAGGTTGCTTCCAATTGACTTTACTTTCAGGATTGTCACAAATATGTCTTATGATAATATCACTGAATACTGGCTTGTTCCTTCAGGGTCTTCTGACACATCATGTCTACACAGAGGCACTCACATCCCAAATCTTACTTCTATTTCTGATGCAGTTGTCCAAGAGTCAGGGTGTTCCCCTGCCCTTGTGGAGATCTTCTATCAGCTGTCTTAGTTGGCCTGGCTGCTGTAACAAGGTGCCACACACTGGGTGGCTTAGATGACAGAAGCACCTTCTCAGTCCTGGGTGCCGGAGGTCTGAGACGTAGCTGGGGGCAGGCCTCTGTCTTTGGCTTGCAGGTGTCTCTCCCACAGTGTTGTCACACAGTCTTCCCTTTGTATGAGTCTGGGTCCTGATCTCCTCTTACAAGGACACTCATCACATAGAATGAGGGCCCCTTGTGTCCTTGTGGCTCTGTCTCAAAATGCAGTTGTGTTTGGAGACTGGGGATTAGGACTTTAACGTGTGCATCTGGACGGGGGCTGGGGTAAAGGACCCGATCAGCTCATAACAGTAATACACTGGCTTTATTTTCAGATGTACTAATATCATCATCATCATCATTTACAGTGCTAGGGATGGAACCCGGGGTGTCTCACGTGCTAGGCAAGCCATCTACCACGGAGACACACCCCCAGCCTATCAACTTTATTTTAAAAGGCCCCACTGGGGAGGCCACTGGCTGTATAGCTTCTTAACTTTCCAGGACAGACATTCACTGTTTGAAAAAGAACCAGTCTCGAGGCCATGGGAGGCCCTGCTCTGCTGTACTGGCGCCCGCTGGGTGTAGAGGCTGAAACAGCATCGGTGCCCGTCAACTGCTGGCTTGATGAATGAAAAAGTGGGTGTCGAGTTTCTTCAGCAGCATGAAGACTTTCAGTTTGTGTCAGCCCCACGTTTTAGAATATCTTATCGAACACTGACCCCCATGAGATGCCATCGCATCCTAAGATGGGAACGTTGACAAAGTGTAACGGAAGTCAGAGGCAGTGGCTAAAGTCTTCCGAGTCCCTGTTTTCTGATGTGAAATGACACCCATGGTGTAGATGTGACTCACTTGCTTTCATCATCTTCATTGTTATTATTTATCATACTGGAGATTGAACCCAGAAGGCAACTGGTTGTATAGCTTAGAATTTCCAGGACAGACATTTGTCGTTTAAAACAGGAGCAGTCTTGAGCCTGGGAGTGCCTGGAGCCTTCACACTGAGCTACATCCCCAGGTCTTTTTAAAATGTTTTATTTTGAGACAGAGTCTTTGCTCAGTCACTAAATCGCCCAGGTTGGGCTCAAACTTGTGATCCTCCTGCCTCAGCCTTCCAGAGTTCTAGGATTACAGACCCGCCCCACCATGGATGGCCTATTTCTTTCTGAGACAGAGAGGGAAAGTCTTGTGCTCAGCAGTATATACACATTGTCGTTTTCAGTGCTCGTGAATGGACTGATAGTGTGGTTCCCTGCAACTTCTTTGGCACTTTTTACACTGAAAACCCCAGTCTGATCCTTTGACCTGGAAACATGGGACCCTTTCTGTGAACAGAAAGATCAGTGACCATTACAACAGTAAAGTACATATTCGTGTTCCCTATTTACCATTTTGCGGCACACTGAACTGAAGCTGTAGAAATTTCACTTTAGTTCTGCATAATCACTTCATTGGACCCACGAAAGATACACACACACTGGTTTATTTTTTGGTGCTGGGGATTGAACTCAGGGCCTTGTGCTTGCGAGGCAAGTGCTCTACCACTGAGCTAAATCCCCAGCCCCTATACTGCTTATGGAAGAAGTATTTATTTTGTTTATCTATGCCCTGGTTTGTGAGTGAAGAGCTCCACCCTATAAGGGTACGTTGAATTGTAAGTGTAAGACCTTTAGACAAAAATCTTCATCCATTGGAAGGAAGGCAAGTTTTCTAATTTCTGTGGCCTTTTCTGAAGGCAGAGAGTGGAATGATTGGCCCTTTCCATGTCTCTCTGGAATAGGGAAATTTGAAAATCCTAATAAGCAATGAGCTTGCTTTAGGGAAGGGCAGGGGTGTAGCTTGGCCTGCCTGGCATGCTTGAGATCTTGGGCTGGATGGTGAGCATGAATGAATGAATGAGTGGCTGGATGAATGAAATTAACAATAAAACCCAGCTGGGAATCAGCAAATAAACAACTTTTAGCTCCTAGGCAGCAGAAGGAGATGCTGGTCCTTGTGCTTACTTTTGACACATTTCTGACAAGCTGGGTTATCCAGTTTCCTAACTGCTGCAGATTAGAGGCAATCAATTGGAAGGGGAAGAGCAAGTTGCTATTGGCAGGCACATGGAGTGCAGAAAGAAGTGACAAGGGTCAGCCAGATAGTGAGGGAGGAGAAACAACAAAAAGCAGACAAACATTGCATCCAGAACTGACTGCGGAGTCCCAGGGAACGCGGGCAAACAGCTATTACACACCTCAAAAATGAACAGTTGCTGGAGGATGTGACCACCTGCGGCCTGTTATAAATATTGTTTATAAAAAGCACTGGGCTGGAGGTGTAGCTGAGTGGTAGAGCAGGTGCTTAGCGTGCATGAGACCCTGGATTCAACCCCAGCATCCCCCCGCAAAAGGAGTCACTGAGTGACAGTCAAACAGTGTTGAAAACTTGTGATCATGTCACTTTGTCCGCATATCATCTTTCTGGTTTTAGGAAAGGGAAAGAAAGCAAGGCAGTGCATTGTGCATTTTAGAAACTCCAAATGGTTAACGTGGAAAGGGAAAACCTTCAACCACCAGAAATCATGCATTGAAGTCATCTGGGCAGTTAGGGTAATAACACACTGTGGATCACAGAAATGTACAGCAGTGTTCTCAGTCCCACGCCTAGGACTGTGCACTGTTTGAAAGGAGTTTAATTGGTCACTTTACTAAGGTTTTGAAAATCTGAACATCTCCCCGCTGCCTCCCAGCCTTGGCTCACACTTGCCACGCCCAGCAGTCCCTCTGGCGGCCCTCCTGCAGCTCATCCCCACCCTTCTCCCCACCTGTCCCACCGCCACCGCCGCACCCTTTGCAGTGTGTCCTCTTCGCGTGCTGGCACCCACATGGAGAAGTCATCAGCCAAGCCAAGTCTCTGCTTTCCAGAGAGGTCTCGTCCACTAAGCCTACGGGTTCTCTTTCACTCCTTAGCACTCCTTCTATCTTCAGTGCCCTACTAGAAACTTGGTTTGTCTTTAGAGATATCACTTCCTTCTCTGATTCATTAATCAGTCGATTGATTAGTCAATTGGAAGTAAGGTCTTGCTAATTGGATAAATTGCCTGGTCTGGCCTTGAACTTGAGATCCTCCTGCCTCAGCCCCCTGAGTCCTGGGATTACAGGTGTGTGCCACCATGTCAGGCTGATACCACTTCTAAGCTTTTCCTTATTCCCTGGTCCCAAGGAAGATGCAGAATCTGTAAATCTGTCCTTTCCTGTCCCTTCTACTTTCTACTGTCCCTCACTGTTCTCCTCAGCAATTCTCCTTCTGTATCAGTTAGCTACAGCCACTGTAACAAATACCACAGCCTGGGAAGCTTAAACAACAGCTTTGGTTTCTCTCAGTTCCGAGGGCCAGAAGTTCACAATCAAGGTGCTAGCAGAATTGGTTGTTTCTGAGGTCTCTGCCTTAGTCTGTTTTCTTTTGCTATAAGTGAGAGCCACAGGCTGGATGATTTATAAAGAAATGAGGTTTATTCTAACTCGTGGGTATGGAAGCGCAAAAGCTTGGTGTAGCCAGCCACCTGGCAGCTGGCAAGGGCCTTCCTGCAGCATCATGGCACTGTGGAGGGCATCACACGGCTAGAGCCAGCGGCTGCCACTCAGGCCTCTTCCTCTTATGAAAGCCAGCAGTGCCCCACCCTTGGCCCCGCCTCCAAGGGCCATCAGCAAAGGACTTTGGGGATTCAGTTTGGCCGTGAGCTTGGGGAGGACAGATACTAAACCTCGTAACCTCCCTCCATGGCGCAGACATTGTCCTCTCCCCGTGTCCTCATGCCCTCCTGTCTGTGTGTCTGTCTCTTAGAAGGACAGAGCTCGACTGGGTAGGGCCCGCCTGAGGCTGCATTTTGCCCTTGTCACCCCTGTTTAAAGGTCTGTCTCAGATCTGCCCCAGTGAGGCACTAGGGGCCTCCCTTGTGTCGCCCTCGGGATTCTGCCCCTTACAGAGGGCATGGTCTGCTCCCTTCCCCACACTCTGGCGGCCCTCCCGGCTCAGCCCCTTCCTCTGCACTCCTGGCTCTCTGGACCAGCCTGCACCCCGCCAGCACCCCACACGCTCCTCTGCCCTGTCCTCTCTCCTGGTGCCGGAGTCTCCCAGCGCCCTCCACTTCCCCTTTTCCTCCGGCTGTCCTGGCTGCCTTGCAGGTTCAAAGCCATCAGAAGCCAGCTCCCCAACTCGCCTTCATCTCGCTATTCCTCAGGGGTTCCTACATTTCCCCTCCCCTCTCTTCTTAGAACGAGAATCCCTCCTCTTCTCCTCTGCCATAGACACACATACGCACCCTTCCTTCTAAAGTCATTTTCTACTTCCTCTGGGGTATTTGGACTCACTCTGTCTCTGGATCTACATTCCATTCCTGTTTTCAATGAATTGTCTGGGGAGTTTTCCATGCTAAAAGCCTTCACTGAGGTCGTTTTGGAGGCCCATGGGGCAGGGCTCCTTGGCCCCCAGGCTACTGAGATTTGGGGCAAGATGACACTTCACTGGGGCAAGGACTGTACCATGTGCTGTCGGGTGGTAAGCAGCGTCCTGTGCTCACTACATGCCAGGAGGACCTTTCTCCCAACTTGTGACATCCCAAGATGTCTCCAGACATTTCAGAACATCTCCTGGATGAAGGAGATGGCGTAAGCCAGGTGTGGTGATGCGCGCCTGTCAACCCGGCACTCTGAGAGACTGAGGCAGGTCGACGGCAAGTTCAAGCCCCACGTGGGCAACATAGCAACTTAGTGAGACCCTGTTTCAAAATTAAAGAAAAAGAAGAAAAGGATTGAAGATGTAGCTCAGCGTGAAGGCTCTGGATTCAGTTCCCAGTACCACCAAACAAACAGACACTGGTGTAGACATTTAAAAGCGGGGATTCTGTTACGTCATCCCTCACCTCACTGACTGAGGTGTGTTGAAATCCACAACAGCCAAGGCTGCAGCGTTTATCCTGTACATATGGGCTGTAATACTTGGAGAACAGAAAGAGATCTGTGCCTTGTGTTTATGTGAGGGAGGGATGATTATAAACCAAATTAGCAATCCTTAAAAATGTGCGTTCACTTATCTTCCCAATTAAGGCCTGTTAACCAACTGCACAGACAATAATGGCCCTTCTGCAAACGCCAATCAAGAGCATTTTATTGAGATGAGTCAAGACAATCAAGCAGGCATTTTTTTATTAGTAAACTGTTTAATTCTCAGTTGGCTAACAACGATGACAACAATAGTGAGTGGGGGTCAGACGCTGGGTTTCCATCTCAGCGCTATACTCACTGGCTGTGCAATGCCGGGCCGTTGAGCAACCCCTCTGCCTCAGTTTCGCCAGCTGTAGGGTGGGAACCTACCTGACCCGAGGAGGGTGTGGCAGGATCTCCCGGTGGAAGGCCCTAGAAGCCAGGCCTGGTCCACAGCCAGCATGCAGTAAAGTCAGCAGCTGTCATTGAGGCTGCTGCTGCTTTCCTTTCTCTGCCTTCCGTTTCTACAGAGGCCTCCACTTCCTCTTGTAGTCACTGTCCAACTCCTTGCTCCCCAGCCTCACCTTCCACGCTCACGCCAACCCACCTTCTCAGCATTCATCCTTTCTTGGGCTGCTGGCCTCTGCTGACCACGCTTGACCACCTTTTGCCCAGGGATCCTCCACTTCCTTGGCCGATCTGCTTCTTTAAAGAAAAGAGTGAGGCTCTCTGTCTCCCTCTTCCTCATCCATCTGGAAGGATGGGAGGTGTTTGCTGGTGTTCAGCCACACGGGCCTTTTCCTGTGGCCGCCCCGGGGCTCTGTGCCGAGTCTCAGCTGTGGGACAGATCACCCCCCATCTGGGTACCCCAGCCCACCTCTGTTCTCCTGATGAGCCTTCCTGCCTTGCCTAGTCTCCTTCCAGAATGTTCTCCATAGTGCCACAGGAAGGCCATCACCCTCCTCCTTCCTAAAGCCTTTCGTGGTCTTGCTGTTGGTGACACCCAGGTCATCGTGGAGGTAGGCAGTCTTGGCGACCTGGCCCCCTGGCTATTGCTCCAGCCCCATCTTGCTGCCCACCCCTGCAGCCCACGTGGACCAGGTCTTTGCAGAGCTGGAAACCAACCTGCTTTATGCCCCTGTGCCCTTGTGCTGGCTGCTCCCGCCCCTGCCCTCTGTCAGGGGCCTCCTGCTCGGCCCGGGCATTCAGTGGATTGTGTCACCTCACCCAAGAAGTCTTCTCCCATGTCCATGTCCTTTTCCTTCACGATCCTCTTGACGGCGTACCTCTGCTTCCCATTCATTTATGCCTCAAGAGTCAAATGGACTCCCACCTCTCACTCTCTCTTCTCTGTCATTGTCCCAGGCTCCATTTTGGCCCTGGCTCTCCACATAAGCATGTACCCCAAGCCCTGTCCCCATTCCTGGTCCCCCGGGTTTTCCTGCCAGTACTTCCTGTGGTTCCTGCTCTTCCCTTCTCCATTCCCTCCCCCGAACCTCTGCTACTTGAGTTTTCTATGGCCGATTTCAAAGTGCTTCTTCTTTACCTTTGCATGCTAGAATCCTTGCTGATTTCAGGACCGGTGGTCCCATAATTCGCTGTAGTATGGCTCTTGCATCAATTTGTATTATGTTCATAATACATACATGTATCTTCCGCTGACCAAGCTGATATGTGTGGGGGCTCCTGAGGAATGAACCCAAGGCCTTTGCACTGAGCTGCCTCCCAGTGTAACCCCCTGTATACACACACACCCTTTTTAAAATTCTTATTTTGAGGTAGGGTCTTGCTAAATTGCTTAGGCCGGACTCCACATTTTGATTCTCCTGCCTCGGCTTCCCAGAATGCTGGGATTACAGGTGTGCACCACCACGCCCAGCCAATGTGATGTTTTCGATCCCGGTTTCCATCTCCTGAATTTCTAGCCATTTTCTGTGACCCAGTTCCATGGCTCTCTCTTCCACGAAGCGTTCTCTGATCACTCCTCTTAAAGGTGCCCTCTTCGAATGCCTGAATTTTGTTCATTGAATATTTACTGTTTGTGTTAGTTTGCATTTCGCGATTACTTCATGTGGATGCAGATTCAACTCTTTTCACACATAGATTATACACTTTCGTATCACTCTTCCACTACAGAAGCCAGCGGGATTCCATATACATAATACATATCAACTTTACCATGACACAACTCACACAACATTAAATCCACCCATTTAATGTACACAACTCAATTTTTTTCAGAATATTTAGAGGTGCACAACCCGAACCACAATTGTAGAATACATGTATCACCCCCACCCTGGAAGCCCCATATACATTAGCAGTGGGTCCCCCTCCCCAATCCCCCCCAAACTCTTGCCCCCCGGGACCATAACCTCCTTTCTGTCTTGGACTTACGTACTCCCGATATTTCATGTAAAAGGAATCAGACACTACCTGGCCTTTGGGGTCTGGCTTATTTCATGTGGTGTAATGTTTTCGAGGTTCATCCACATTGCATGAATCATCTTCATGCCTTTTTGTGGCTGAACAATGGTCTACGTGTGGATCTACCACGTTTTATTTAGCCATTCACCATCCGATGGATGTTCAGCTGTTTCTTTTTAGCTATGAATATAATGCTACTATGAACATCTGTGCACAAATTTTTGCGTGAACATAAATTTTCATTTCTGGTTTATGTACCTAGGGGTAGAATTGCTGGATCTTATGGGAACTCTTGCGTTTAACATTTTGAGGAACAGTCAAATACTTTTCAAAATGGCCACACCACTTTACGTTTCCTTTGTTACCTGTTAGATATTCAGGAAATATTTGTTGAATAAATAATATTTACATAAAATATGAACAAATAATGCCTTGGACAGGTGGTTTGACTATTAAATTTATTAGCTGGAAATGAAGATCACGTGGCCCTGAGTTCGATCCCCAGCACCCCCAAAAATAAATAAATAAATAAAAATAAAGATGGGGTCTCATTATGTAGCCCAAGCTGGCCTTGAGCTCATGATTCTCCTGCTTCATCCTCCTTGTGCTGGGATTATAGACATGGGCTAAAACCCAATTTTGATATACATATATGTATTTTTTTTTCTGATGCTGGGCCTGAACCTGGGCATTATGCATGGCGGGCAAGTTGCTCTAACCACTGACCTACACACCAGCTCTAAAATCCAATTTTTAAAAAGCAACTTTGTTGCTGGGTGTGGTGGCACACATCCCTGATTCCAGCACACGGGAGGCTGAGGCAGGAGGATTGCCACGAGTTTGAGGCCAGCCTGGGCTACATAGTGAGTTCAAGGCCAGCCTGAACTACAGAGTGAGATACTGTTTCAAAAAATAAAATAATAAAGCAACTTTTTTTTTCTTTTTGGGTGCTGGGGCTCAAACTCACGGCCTTGTGCTGCTAGGCAAACACTCTACCCCAACCCCAATCAAGCAACTTTTAATAAAAGTTTTCTCTCCTTTAGGTTGACAGTATTATCTGGACAGTATTATAGAAGTAGTGATTTGTTGTGAAAATTCGTGTAGCTTTGGAGGTTGCGATATAGCTTACCCAATAAGCTAAATTATGATTCCAACGTCGATACTGTTCCTACTCCAAACCCACCACTGAACGGGGAGACCCGGAAGGCGAACTCCTGAATCACAGACAGGCAAGTTGTCACAGCAGCCTCCCCCACCTGGACCTTCCTTTGCCCTCTGTTGGAAGGCAGCACAGCCTGGAAGCCCAAGACACCGAGTCTCTGATGACTGAGAGTATGGCCTGTTTAGAGACCCGCCCGATTCCTTCAGGATAGAACAGTCTTCATGAAAGCGTTTGATAATGTACTTGGGGAGAGGAGGTGAGGGTGGGGAGGGCTTAGGAAAAAACACAACTCTTCGGATTTCTCTAGGTAGAATTTTCCTCGGTAAACAGTGGACCCTGGGAAACAGAGCAGGTTCAAAAAACTTCATTTCGGTGACTGGAAGTCAGAGAAACGGCAGCTGAATCACTTGGCTGTGGTTTAGCCTACTTATCTCACCTCAGAGTAATGGACCAACTGCTTTTCTTTGGTTCTAGAGAGTTCTGTCTGCGCCAGGACCCATCCAACCAGTCCCTCCCTAGACAGACACTTGTCAGATGTTGTGAAAACTAGAGTCCAGTTGAAGGCAGGCCTCAAATTAAAATCCACGGTGGGGCGTACCACTTGTCTGGTGTTCAAGGGTTCTCGGAGTGGGGTGAGGTGGGGTCAAAGGTCACAGTGCCTAGAGAGTAGCCTCGTCTTGCCAAATTCTACAGTCCTATCCGCTGCCCTTTTGACTCTAGAATTTGGGGTGTTCGTGGTGTTTATTTTCAACAAGCACACTCATCCTTATCTTTTTCTGAAGATGCTTCTACAGACCCCACGCACAGCCCTTTCGGAACCGGGGGCTGGGGGTGGGGGGAGATGACCAGCGGGAGCCAGGTCAGCCGCTCGGTGGGGGAAGCGCCGCCCAGGCCTGGCTTCTCTGACCTCGGGATAACTTGGACCAGGGCAGCCGGAGCCGCGGGGATGGAGAGCGGGTCGGAGGAGGGCCCCTGCTTCCCCGAGTTGAAACGGGAGCCCTCTGAGAGCCAGAGATATTGCATGTGGCTTCCCTGACGCCCTGGAGGGCGACGTGGATGACACAGCACCAGCCGTTCCCTCGCGGGTGGGGACACGGTGGCGGTAGGCGTCTCCGCCATCCCCAGCCCCTGTGGGCAGGCAGTCCCCGCTGGAGCATCAGCTGTGGGCGTGGGGCAGGGAAGGTGACAAACGTCGGGGCGCGCTGCGCCTCTGTAGACGGAGAGCCGCCGCGGCGCGGCCGGGGCGAGGAGCACGAACCTGGGCGGGAGTCGCCGGCGTGGAGCTGGGGGCGGGGTGAAGCCGCCGCTGATCGCCGGCCCATCCTAACTCGCCCCACCTGGATGCGGCGCGAGGACCGCGTGGCCCGCCCGGCGCGGGTGGGGCGCCCCTCCCGGCCCGAGGGGGGCGGCGCCGGGCCGGGGACCCCCCCGACAGCTCCGCTTTACACGCCCCGCTGCCCTCCCAGGCGCCCCTCTCGGGCATCGCCATCTCCCCGTCTCCTCCGTTAAAACAGTGAAACAAACCGTGCTATAAAGTGATGGAAAGCCGGGGACAGTGGGGGGCTGCAGGGGAGGGGCTTGGTGGCCGGAGATGGTGGCCGCGGGCCGACGGGGACAGCGCCCAGGGGCGGCCGCCGAGCCCCTTCCCGGTGGGCGGCCCGGCTCCCGGGGCCCCGGGCGCCTCCGGAGGGAGCACAGCAAACTTGGGGCTGCGGTGGGGGCTGGGGTGGGGACGCCACCTCCATCCATCCCGGGATGGCAGCCGCGGCCGCCCGCTAAGATCGGGGCGGGGGCGGCGGGGGGACGGGCGGGTACCGCGGCCCCCCCTCCCGCGCGCGCCGCTCAGTAACACGTCCCCAGGAGACTCGCAGGAGCAACACGTGATGTGTCTACTTATCAGGGTGAGAGGGGGAGAGCGAGCTCCGGGCGTGCGGGCGAGGAAGCGGGCGGGGGGCCGGGCGGGGGCCGGGACGGCGGCGGGGGCGCTGGGGTCGCCAGCTCCTAGCCCACCTCCCTCCCAGGGGGAGCAGAGGAGGAGGGGAAGTGACTGCGGAGTTGATGAACTTTGCACATCCAGAAACGCCATTTTGATTCCTTTTCCGGAACAAGTTTGCATCTCTCCTCGTCCTCTCCCCGCAGCCCACCGGCGTCCCCCGCATCATGCCTGGGAGCCCCGCGCCCCGCCGGGCCGTAAGTACGCGCCCCGGGCTGCGGCTCGCGGTCCTCGCTCGGGCGGAGGCGGGATGTGCGGGGCTCAGCCCGGGCGACCTTTTAAAGAACTTTTTTGAGGATGGGGCGGGCGAGGGCTGCGGAGCGCGTCGTCCTTGGGAAGGTCCGCGGCTCCGGGGCGCGGGACCCCGTAGCCCCGCGGCGGGGTGCGCTCGGGCGGCGGGCCGGGCCGGGGAGCGGCAGCCTCTCCCTCGGCCGCGCGCCGCTCCTCCTCCTCCTCCTCCTCCTCCTCCTCCTCCTCCTCCTCCCCTTCCTCCGCTCCTTTCCCCTTCCCGACCGCGGCTCTGCCAACCAGCTCCCGGCGCGAGCCGCCGCAGCGCCCCGCCAGCGGGACCTGATGCGCATCCATATTAGCCGTCCGAGCGCAGGAATCCGGCCCGACCCGCGCCGCCGAGTTTATTTTTAACCAGCACCGCGGGGCCTCGGATGGTGAGCGCACCGCCGGCCAGAAACATCTTCCCAGCGCTGCTCTCCATCTTCCGCCCTCTCTCCCCCGACATCCTCCCCCCCATGTGGGAGGGGAAACTTTTCTCCTACATACTTTCGAGTCCCTCTCGGGCCGGGAAGCGCAGAGATGACGGCGCCCGCCCGTCCGCCGTCGCTGGCACCGCAAGGTATCCGGGGGTGCCCGCCGGGGGGTGGGGGTGTGCGGCGGGGGTGCCACGCTCGGTGGGAGCATCCGCCGCGCCCTGCTCTGCGGACTTTGATCCTCCGGGCGGACGGCGCCGGGCCGGAGGGGGCCCCGGGCTGCCCGCGCCCCGGCCCGATCGCGGCGGGGGTCGCGGGGAGAAGGCAGGGGACCGGGGCCGTGGCGGCGCGTATTGTTCGCCGCCCTCCCGTCGGCCGGGTGCGTGTTTTCGTGGGGGCCGCGGCGTGGGGTGAGCCTGCATCGCTGCGGGGGGGGGTGCTCGGCGGCCGGTGCCGTCACGAGCACAGGAAGGAGGCCCGGAGCATCCGAGGCGGGGCGGCCGCCGGGCCCCTCCGCCGCCCAGCTGTGCAGCGCGCTCGCTCGCCCGCTCGTTCGGAAACTTTTGTCCGCCGCCCGCTGGACCAATTTTTTTCGCGAGTTCTGGGGCTTCGCTTCCTCCTCCCATCCCGGCCCGCAGCGCCGAGCTGGAGGCTGGGGGTGGGGGGTGCGGGGAGGCCGGGGCTGGCACGGCGGGTGGGGGGCGAGGGGACCCGGTGCCCCCCCGTTCGCGCTCGGCTCCTCGCGCCCCCTCCCCGCTCGCGGTCTCTTAGGAAACTGCGACCTTAATGGTTGCTAAGGAGCAGGGGAGGTCCTTCCCTTCGCCAGCCCCCTCCCTGGGAAGCGGCGTGTTTTCTGGACGGGGGCCGGGGTCGTGGCGAGGATGGGACCCGCTCCCCCCACCCGGCCGCGCGTGAGTGCGGGGCGCGCGGGGACTCGGGGGCGCGGGCCGGCGCTTGACAGGCGCCGCGTGCAGCTCGGGTCCCGGGGCCGCGGTGCATCCGTGATGGGCTGGTTATAAAAGAGGAGGAAAGTAGTTCTCCTTGCTCAGCAGATTTGCCCTCCCTCGATCCTTACTGGTTAGGAGATAGAACGTGAGCCCAGATCCGGACGAGCAGTTCACATTCCATTACGAAATTCTACACGGCTGCAGAGCCAGTCCTAGCACACTTTTCGGGCACTTCGGAGGGGCTTTTCTGCTTCTTCGGGGGGATGCTGAGTAGTGCTGGTGGCGTCGGTGGTGGTGGAGAGAGAGAAGGGTGAATAAAAAATGGAACTTTTTGGCATGCTGAAAAACCTGTCCGGAGTTTTCCTCGGGAGTTCAGTTCACTCTTGTTCTTGCTTCAGAGTTTAGGTTTAAACTGAACCCTTTCAAAGCCAGTGGAAAGAAAGTTTGCCTGTTGGATAGGGATGCTGGAAATTGCGAGGTATAGCTGACATGAAGGAGACTTGAAAGAGTTGTGCAGAGGATGAATTGCTGGTGTGTGTCCCGTGTTTCTGAGACTTTTTTTTTTCCTGTTGGATAATGTAATGATCTGTGCGTGTGTGCGAGTGTAATCTGAAATAAATGAAATAGAAAGTGGGTAATGGGGACGGCAAAGCAAAGACTGTGTTTTTTTATTTTTATTGTTTTTTCATTTTTTTCCTCTCTTTTTCTCCTACACTTGTGAAAAGCATCCTCTAGCTTTGGTTCTTTTTCGAGCAGACAGGTATGATTTCTAAGACGTAATTAAACCCGGAAGTCTGAGTTAAGAGGCCAAAGGTTTGGCTAAAACCTCTTTAAAAAGAAAAAAAAATATGCTTCCTTCAAGAGTCCACAGAACTTTTGAAGTCATAAGTTTGAAACACTTTTCAAATAATATATGCAAAGGTGGACCACTAGTTTTAGAGTTTTTTAAAATTTGGTTTTGCTTTTTTACCACTGCCCTTTGAGGGAGCTTTCTGGGTACCGGCTGATGGGTCCTGCTTTGATGTGTTTTTAAGCTTTGGTTACACTGATGAATTAAACATTTGAATGGTTTTAATCAAGTTTTCAATGTGTGAAAAAATAACCTCCTCCCCTGTTTTTACAAAAGAAAGGGAGAAGGGAGCTTTTTGATTTAATTGTTCCCTTTTCTCCATTTTAGGGTAATGAATTTGCAGTTTTATCATTCTTAAAAATACTGTTAAATTTAAGTTGTCCTTTAGGATGTTTTGTTTTTAAAGAGAGTTTGCTTGGATACATGATACTCTGAGATGCTGCAAATGCTTACTGGTAGTATATGGAATCTAATTCTCTGGGTTTTCCTGGATACCACTTCCTTTCTCATGAGAAATTCAGGCCGGCCACCCTCGTGGCAGACAAGTGTTTGTTGTGTGATGAGCACGTATCTGACTGCCGGTACAGGTGGCGCATCCATTCCTAACCGTTGACATCATCCAACAAGTGACCTTTTGATGGAAGGGTCTTTTAGATTTTTCCAGGCTGACTCCTGAGGTCTCACACAGGTACAGAACGCTGAAGGAGGGAAGTAAAGTCTAACCTCATTAGTCCTGCATCTGATCAACAGCTGTTCATTGGGTATCTGTAAGCCAGGCACTAGCTAGCTGCTGCTAGAGGACTTTCATTTTTTACTCTTCAATTTGGAACTGCTGTGTGGTTCCACTTCCTAGGTCAATTTGGAAGTCTTTATTTGCGATCATGTGCTCACTCCCTGACATGTTTTCTCATCGTCAGCTTAGGAAGTTTTTTGGTTAATGACGTTGAAAAATTCTGCTGTCGCCTGTTAATATAAACTTAACTCCTATAAAAACTGCTTAAACGTGCTGTCCAGAAGCTGCCAGAAGTGAATCCTTTTGATGTTTCTATTCATTATCCTTCTGAAAAGTAGGTGGTGCTTAGAAGGTCATAGGATAAGGGTTGCTAAGCAGCTAAACAGAAGGATGCTAAAATTAACCAAAGCATTTTTGAAAGGGAGTCCTTCCCTGTTTTACATTATTTACAAGGTTTAATTAATTTCCGAATCCTCCGTGTTCTCTGACCTAGGGAAGGTAGGCTGTTAAAGTTGGTTTTGTTTTTGTAATTTTATTTAAATCTCCCCACCCCCCCTTTTTTTTAAAGTGTCTTTAATTGAAGTTTAGTATTCTCTGACCCAGCCTTGCGGTGTCAAATGGCAGCTTGTCTGGAACAACATCTTGTCTATTACCAATGTGTTTAGGTTAAACCTTCCCAAGGGTGTGTGTGTGTAGTGTCACCTTTCACATATTAATAACAGATTTTTTGCTTTGTTTTGGAAATTCTACCTAGCCCATAAAGTGATGTCTTACCTTTATTCTTTATTAAACAGATTTGCATTGAAAAGATGGAAATGCAATATAGTATCACTAGGAACTATGCAGGACTGTCTCTCCTGATAAGGGGACAATAGTTTTCTTCGCCCCTTCACTGGGATACCTCTTAGATTAGGTCCCAGATGGCCCCTCTGTATCACCCCACCTCCCCAGCTCCAGCTCAGTTTATTCAGCCCAGTACATGGATACTTTTTAAAAAACAATTATGTTAGGTTCAGAGTGTCTTCTGAAGGACTGACCGAATCTTAGGGGAAAAAGTGTGATTTGCATTACATTTTCAGTGAGAGAAAAGGTGGAAGCCATGATTGGTATCACCTTGGGTGGCAGGCCCGCTGGGGAGTCAGAAGTTTCTCTGCCTGAAGGTCATTTGTTACATCTGACCCATTAGACAGGCCCGGTTGAGTCAGTCATATTTCTTATATCCAAATATAATTAAGAAAATGGTAAATGAGTTTTCTTTCTGTTTCTTTTCTCTCTTGTTTACACTTAGAGAGTGATTTTTGAGTAGAAATAGCCTGTGCCGTCTTGAAAAAGCAAGAGTGAGAGAGTGATTTCCATGCCCAGGGCAGGGAGGGGGGTGCTCCCCATAAACCAGAGGTAAAAGATGCCCCATCTGAAACCCAGAGGGAGGCATGCGATGTGCTTTCTGAAATGCATCACTTTTAATTTCCCACTCCCACATGGAAGGCCGACCACAGCAAGGAAACCCTGCTGCTGAGGTAGAAGAACGAGGAAGGTGGGAGGAGCTTTTCCCAGTTAGCCGTCTCCTTGGGCAGTGCCATCAGCTAAGCTTTACTCAGTTTCTCCAGGTGTCCAGCGTGGCCGGAAGGGCACCCGAGTGTGACTGGCACTGACTGTGCCGTTGGCCGTCCAGGGCAGGGAGGAGGGGACAGGGAACTGTCCTTCTGGTCACCGGTGCATCTTGCTCAAGATGGGTATGCAGGCACAGGTTAGCCCATCTGCCCGTCTGCCCATCCGCCCATCCGTAAAGGTAGTTGCCTGTGAATAGGTGCTTCAGACAAAGCAGTGGGAGAGGGTGGAGACTGTTTGTTCTGTGTGATTCAAGCAAGTAATGCTAAGAGAATTTGAAAACCTCTGTGAAAGGCCGGACGGAGGACTGACTGCTCCTGAAGGGATTCACCTGAGGGCTGCAGGACTCCTTGAGGGCGGGGTGGAACTCACAGGGTGGAGAAAGAATGAAATCCCCCACTGGCTTTGTCAGAGGGCCAGACTGCAGAGAAAAAGTCTCAGTGGGGGTAATTAGATAAAGCTTTTAAATGCTCTATTTGTTTTTCCCCTGAGCTTGCTTGGTATTTCATCCTTTTTCCCCCCTTTGCAGAGACTGTGGGGTAGAATGGTTATAAAAATGTTAGATATGCCTGGTGATTGAGTTAGTTTAAAAATGTCTCATTCGGGTGTTTTGTGAAGGCCTTTTGCAAAATTTAAATTTGCTCAGAAGATCCCTATTTTATAGTTACACCCCCCCCCACTGGGCTGGTAAGAGACCCCGACCCAGAACTCCCAGCTCCAGCCTAGCTCTGGAGGACAACTGTGTTTTAGAATCCGCTTGGCCTCAGAGGTCTTAGCATTAAAAATATACTCCCTGTTTTTCTTGTTCTGTGTGCATTGTTTGCAAACGAGACCCTTTTGCAATTAATTCTGTGGATGCATTTGAAAGTGTAAGGGAACTGAAAAAGAAACTCTAGCCCTTGGCAGCATCCATGTTGGTGAATGTGATTATACACTTCTTTTCCGTTGCTTTTCTATCTCACGGGATTGTTGGAAGGATAAAATTAATGTTCCAGAAAGTCAAAATCTATATCTGGAAGGAAGCGGTATATTTCGAGCTCAGGAAGTTTTGTGGGTATCCACTCTGGAGTTCCTTTGCAGAATTTTACACAACTCCACTACCTTACGCAGAGTTTACCTAGGAGTTTCTGTTCATATGGCGGAAAAGCAGCATTTTCTTTCTGCCCTGCATTCCCGGGAGCAAGGAGAACCACCAAATTCTTAATGAGGTTACTTAGAGATGGGTTTTAAGGGAGAGGTGGGCAGCAAATTTAAGATTCACTCATGAAAGGCGTGGTTATCAGCCAGGTGGCTTTGCCCTCAGGGGACATTTAGCAATGTATGGAGACAGTTTAGTGTCTTGCTAGGCCAGGGGGTGGGGTGCTACTGGCTTTTAGAGAGTAGAGATCAGAGATCAGCACAGGACAGCCCCTCACACACACAACAGAGGGTTGTTTATTCAGTCTCAGATAGTCAAGAGTGAGAAAACCTGCTTTGAAAGTACAATAGTAGCTGGGCTTGGGATGTAGGATGAGGCCCTGGGTTCAATCCCAGCACCAAAAAAAAAAAAAAAATTAGTCTGCCATATCTAGTGCAGACTGGGTGGGCGGGCTCCTGGTATCACATGTGTGCCCTTTGGAGATCTGAAATTCCATAAAACAGATAAGCTCCTATTACCTGTCTGTTAGGTACCTTAGTCTACAAGTTCAAGATTTCACAGAAAATTTGGGGCTGGGGAAGACATTAACTGGCATCCCATATACTTGAAAACCCTGTCGGTAAATGAAAGTTCTAGAGCTCATCTTCTAAAACGAACCAGTTTCACAGGCCCCAGTATAAGCTCTCGGAGTCATTTCTTCAGTCATTTGGGAAACTGCTTCTGTGCTGTCATCTGCCAGTTTTCTCTGGTGTTTCAAGTTATGTGGAGTATACTTTTTTTTTCTTAGATGTTTGAACTAGCCCCTACTTGCTTGATGTTTCTGCACTCATAGCCTCACTTATTTTGTTTTCTCAACTTTTTGCAAAAAATTCTTACATAATTGTCCAACCTTTTTACACAGCAGTTTTTCTGAGCGGGGTCTTGTGTCCAGACATCTCGTGACAGGGTGGCTGGACAGCTGTCCCAGGGCGGGGAGGGAACAATGAGATGAAGGGCAGGAGATAGTGATTATTTTTATGTTCTTGGGACCCGGGAGCCTTAGCCCAGAAATGTCCGGTAAGTGACAACCCACAAGTGCCACTTGTCCCAGGTGTCCCCTTCAAGCCCCAGACTGCTCACCTAGGCAGGAGTCAAGGAGGGAGCCACAGAGCGGGAGCCACGGAGGCAGAATTCCAGAGAAGGAGGGGCTTCCCGTGCTGGGCCGACAGTTGCCCCCACGGGAGCCCGGCTCCTGCTTACTTGGTGGACATTTGTAACTCAGCTCTTTTCCCCTCCAACATCAGTTTTTCCTGACAGCACTCGGTGCCCCAGCCTGGCAGTCGCCTTTCCAGCCCTGTGCATTCTGGTGCTTTTCTGTCCTCTCCTCTCACCTATAAACCGGCAACTCCCAACTCTATCTCCATTTACAACTTCTCCCAAGTAGAGCCTTCAGGTACACCTCACCCTGCAGGTGCTTGTAAAAATGAAAGTCCTTTCCCTCCCTTCTGAGAGGGATCTGAAATGCACCGGCCCACCCAGGCTTTTGGGCCAGGAACCTCCCTGCCAGCCTCCAGCTCCTGTCTCGGGCTGGCCCGCAGCAGCCCAGATCCTCGTCAAGTCACTGGTGCCTCCCGTGTGAATTTCTTGCCCCCTGTTCTTCCCAGCTGTACTTCTTCCTGCACTCTGCTGCCGGAGGCCTCGTCCTCAACAGCTAAAGCCGTGCGTGTTGTTTGCCTGCCTGAAAACATCTCTTGGCTCCCTGTTGTCTACAGAAAGAAATCCAAGCTCCTTCACTTGGCATACAGTGCCCTTCATCTGCAGCTTCCAAACCGAATCTCTAGTCTCAGCTCCTGCCTCCCCATCTTCCCCACCACTGTGGCTCTGAGTGATTTCGTTCTGCTTTTGTGCGGATTGTTCATCCTGCTGTGTTCCAATCCGCTTCCCCAGCAAAGAACATTTCTTACTCTTCTTTCAAGCCTGTCAAGTACTCGCTCTCCCAGGCAGTACTTGGTCCTCCTTCCAGAATCATGTTTACACCCATCTGACACATCTGTCTGCTGTCATTTATCTGCTAGTGTGTTTCCCCTTCCTTGGGGACAGTTTTCCTTCCCTTGCACCTAGCCCAGTGATTGCACGGTTGGCGCTTGCATGCACAGTAATGTGTGTTGATTTCTAATGCATAAGAGCAGAGCGTTTGGAGAAGAGCCATGTGTGATTTGGAAACCTCGGCCTAAACAGCTCTACAGGCTCAGTGAGGGAAACGGGCGTAAAGGAACTTTTTTTTTTTTTTAGCACACCCATTGTGCAAATGTTTGGTGCTAGGTGCATACTTGTGGGAAAGACTTTAGAATTTCAGAAGTCCCCAAATAAAAGTTGACTCAGCTTAATTTAAAGAGAGGGGAAAAGACTTTGTTAACCTCTAGTTGTCCTAAAAGCTGTCACACTGGGGCCTTTACTAATTATAACCACTCTTCGTGGCTCTGGGTTTGAGGTTTACATGAAGTAGGAGAGATGGGCACCCAGATCAAAGACCAGAATCATTTCAGGGCTCCAATGTGTGGGCCCATTTTCTCTGCTTAGTTAGATTGTGTTTCATTAGTGGTATGAGTTAATAGGAGTGTTGGTCTGTGTATAATTTAACTTTTCTTTTCTCCGTTACTCTTTGGATTTAAAACAAAATACCAAATCAAGAAACCTATAGGGAATAAGTTTTTTCTTTATTTGTGTGTGTGTATGTGAGTGTCTACAGTGTACATACTCAATAAAAGTTGATTATAGATCATACTTACAAAGAGAATCATTTTAGGGGAATTTCCTCTGTGCTGAGACTTGTAAAACAAAGCACTTCTCTGGATATATAGAATCATCTCGAACCTTGTCTTAACTTTCTTTTGAAAGAGGTGCATATATTTTGAAAACTAGGGAAGATACCAGGAAAATGGGATGGGCATTTTAAAACACAATGTAAACCATATGAATGGGTTTCCTTTCCAAACAGCAAATTTAAAAAAAAAAAGACGAAAAGAGAGAGAAAATAAACCGTATGGTAGAAATTCATGGTATACTTTATGCAGGATAAGATCTTAGTCGATTAAAAATACAGTACTACCCAGTGTGCGTGAGGCCTGAGATTCAATCCTCACCTCCAAAAGTCCAAAACAAAAACATTACTGTCTTTAAATATTTTTTATTTAATAAGTGCTTACCTGCTTGTTATAGTTTAGTCTTAGATCTAGCAGATGCATTCAGTTATGATATTTTAACTTAGTTTTATTTCTAAGAAGGATTGCTTGTTTATTTTCCTCTCTGATGTAGAAAACAGATTTTTTTTAAAAAGCCATTTCCTTTTATTGTAAGGTTTTTTATTGTTATTTGAGAGAATAAGTTCTTAAAACTGTTTAGGGAAGATCTCAAACAGGTTTCCCATGACTTGGTTAGTTAAATATCTGTGTATTTGGTCAAACTATTCTAGTTAACATTTAAGGCCAACTGTAGTTCGAAGGAGGCTGCTGGGTATGATGGTGCATGCTTGTTCTGGCACTCAGGAGACTGAGGCAGGAGGATTGAGAATTTGAGGCTAGTATGAACTACATATTAAGAGCCTGCCTCAAAAAAATAAGATGAGGGTTGGGGATTTAGCTCAGCGGTTAGAGTGCTTGCCTTGCAAGCACAAGGCCCCGAGTTCAATCCCCAGCACCAAAAAAAAAAAAAGATGAAATAAAATAAAGGACACCTAACTAATAATGTCTCTGAATTTTATTTGTATTTGTTTATCGCAGTGCTGGGGATTGAACTCAGGGCCTCTTACATGCTAGATAAGCAATACCCCCAGCTCCCTTGATATATATTTAAATCATGAAAGTAATGTCTCTGAGAATCATTTCTTGTTTAAGAGCTTAGCTAGGCTTCACAACTTGCTTTTAAAAATATTATATCAGGTGCAATTCAGTATTAGATTCTCCTCTTGGAAAACAGGCAGTTTTCTACCAGCAAATTCGCCTATCCCATGATTTTGTTTTATTTATTTAATAAATACTTGAATATATGTCGTATCTGTGCAAAGTGCTAAAAGTTAATATAACAAAAACTTAAGAAAAAGTTTGGCTTCTATGTGTGGCAGTAGTGGAGGATGCTGGGAGGCAGGTTAAGGGAGACGTCTTGGCAGAGGATGCTGGGAACCTGTCAGGGAAAGCATCACAGCAGAGGATTCTGGGTGACAGCTCAAGGAAAAGCATCACTGCAGGGGATTCTGGGTGGCAGCCTAAGGAAGGCAACCCATGAGAGTGACATTTGGCTTACACCTGCTGTGTGAACTTCTGCTTGATAGCAGACTCAATCTTTTTGGAACCAGAGCACGCTCCGTCTTCTGCTGAGTCAGTAACACACAGAAGCTGGAGTGCGGGCATGCTGTCTTGTGCTTTGCATAAGGAAGGAAAGAGTGCTTCAGAGAGCAGCTTGTACAAAGGCCCTGAGGTTGGAAGATGGGGTGCACCCAGGGAAGTGAGAGAAGCACAGTATGTTTGGAGGAAGAAAAGAATGTAAGAAAGAATAAATGACTGTTGAGGGAGGCAGGGACAAGAACGTGGTGCTGGGAGTTCTTAAGGAAGCCAGTGGTGCATACCCGTAATCCCAGCTACTCGGGAGGCTGAAGTGGGAGAATTACAAATTCAAGGCTTGTATGGCAATTTAGCAAGACGCTGGCTCAAAATAAAATTTAAAAGGGCTGCGGCTGCAGCTTAGTGGTAGAGTGCTTGCTTAGCACGGGGTGGGGGGACCCCGAGGTTGGATTCCTGGTACTGGGGTTGGGGGCAGGGGTCCAGGAAGCTATCACAAGTACTAGGCCAAGCAGCGGTATGAGATTTGCATTTTTAACAATCACCCCCACCCACAGCAGAGAATAGACCAGGCGAGAAGGAAGCAAGAGTGCTCCAGATATTAGTTATCGCCCTTCTGTTTGTAAGAAGGTCAGTTGGGCTGGCTCTTTAAGACCAGTGGTGGCCTGCAGTGTGGTGGCAATAGAAACGAGGGACAGATATGGGTTTGATAGAGATTTAAGAGGTAGACAGTTCTCAGGGACTGGGCGGAACAGGGTGGAGGAAGAAGGAGACGGCTTCCAGGTCTTTCTTTGGCTTTTGGAATTCTCTGAGATTGGAGTGTGAGATAATCAAAAGTTTATGAACAAGGTTTGTTCCCTAAAGAGTTTTATGTTTGTTTTTTGTTTTAGTTTTTTGAGACGGTCTCCCTGTGTAGCCCAGGCTGGCTTCAAACTCACAGGGATTCTCCTGTCTCAGCCTTCCAGGTACTGGGATTATAGGTGTGTGCTACTATGCCCCTTTTAAAAGTATTTTTTTCTAGTTGTAATATGTTTTATTTGGTTAAAAAGTACTTGGCATGGATGGAACATGAAAAGTACTTAGATAATAGTGAAAAACAAATTTCTTACCTGGGAGCAAATGAGTGGCTTCCTCTTTCCCTGATTCCTTTTCTCTCTTTTCTTTTAATTTTCTGATGCTAAAGGGAGTAGAAAGGATTTCTTAAAGCTTTTGGATGGTTCTCAGATGAGGTATGCACCTAAATCTTAAGAACATTTAAGTTTTTGTTGTTGTTTTTGTTTTTTGGTGCCGGGGATCAATCATTCTAACCACTGAGCTAAATCCCCAGCCCCAAACATTGAAGTTTTAATTTATTTTAGTGATGCCTATGGGCAGACTTTTGGGTAGAAACCCAGCTGATGCTCTCCCCACTGCCCTGGCTTTTTCCTTAGCACAGGACTCCTTTTGTGGCCTGATTTTCCACCTTATTTCTTAACTGGAACCACATAAAGGACCTCAGTGGTCACTTGATGCCCTTAGTGTCTTAGGGTTACATCACTATTTTGCTTGACCAGTAATCTGTGTGAAAGCAAAGTTCACTCAGTCAACAGAACTTCTTTACCTCCTGTGTGCTGGGCTCTGTCCTAGATCTGTGGGTGCCACCAGCAAAGATCTAACCCCTTCCACGAGGAGTGGAACTTGTCCGCATGGAGTGATTGTCCAGTATTTAAACACCTGGTGGTGGCAGGCTTGCTACCTAACCCCAAGAGGTCCTCAAGTTCCTGCTGCTTGAACTTCTGTTTGATAGCAGACTCTTGGAACCAGAAGAGCACGCTCTGTCTTCTGCTGAGTCGGTATACACAGAAGCTAGAGCGCAGGCGTGCTGTCTTGTGCTTTTTGCAACTAAGGGAGCAGTGTGCACTCTGACCCCCTCATAGCCACCTCCCGGTTAGAATCCCTGCCGGGGAGTGGGGCTCCTTGTCTGCATAGCCATCCCCTTGTGTCTGAGTTGGGGCCCCTTCTGTTAAGATGTCTTGTGAGAAAGGGGGTTGGGAATTTAGCTTACATGTAGAGCGCTTGCCCAGCAAACACAAGGCCCTGAATTCAATCCCCAGCACCAAAAAAAGAGAGAAAAAAAATGTCTTGTAAGAAAGTTATCAGGGCTCCCCAGTTTGGGTAATGCTTTTCTCTGACATCAAGCGATTCATCAGAACCTGAGGTAAACCTCAGCAAGCTCCGGAATGGCTTCTCTTTCATAGTATCAGGCCTGCAAATGTAACCTGAACTTTTTGGGCCCCGGGTGGCACGGGTCCTTCACCCACACTGTGGGGAGTGTGATTTTCCAACTCTTGCTTGGAAGGATGGATGTGTCTCCATAAATCCCACTAGGACTGACACCACCCTTTTTCTCTAGTCCAGTATTTGATAAAATAAATTTAACTGGGGGAGGGAATGACAAAGATCTTGTCCCTGCACACTTTATAAATTGAAATAGCTTGGTGAGGAGTTGCTGGCAAGAAAATTCTTAAAAGTGGGCCTAAGGTTTTTAATTTTAGAATTTAAATATTGAAAATTTAAATGTTAAAGTACTATCTAGTCAACCTTCGCCTCGCTGTGACCCCAGGACGTGTGGATCTGGACACCTGATAAGAGGTGTGTTACAAATATAGCTTCCTAGTTCATTGCCTTGAAATGAAATTGATGTCAGTAGTCCATTCGGTACTGAGTTCTGGTGACAAACGAATACGGGCTCGCTTTTGGACAGCGCATCCGTAACTGCTTGTTTTGCAGAGTGCTAGACTGCGCTGGCTGCACTCACACTGTGTTGGTGATTTGGTTTCCCTTGAACACGCATGTGCACCACCGTGGAGGGTGTTCTGCATTGTCCAGGCTTCATACACTGTCTTCCTCGTGGCTTTCTTCTGGATGTGTTAGGCCATCTCTCGTGAGTGAAAGTTGAATACATTTCTCCCCTGAGGAGATTAATGAAATGAGTTAGTAAAGAAATAAACGCTTTGAAAGTTTAGTGCGCTTTGTTAGAGAAGTTACAGGTGCCATCGGGCCAGATGGTGTGATACTGTCCTAAGGGGGTTATGATGTGTCCCTTCTTGGTGACCCCGAAGACACTGTTACTCTGTTGGGAACGTGGTATCGGGAACATGCTGTGCGGATGATTTTTCTCTAGGAAAGCAGAGCTCTGCTTTAAGACGAGTGAGTACTGTGTGTGTTTGGTTGGATTTCTTTGCTGTTTTGGTTTCTTTTTGTTGCTGTTTCTGGGATGTTGGGGATTGAGCTTGGCCTGGAACATGCTAGGCAAGTGCTACGGCTGACCTCCTCCCCGGCCTGTGTTTCTTTTTTAAGCAGCTCTTGGTGAATAGTGGTGCCGCGGATTTTGTGAAGGGTGCTGTGCGTCTGTCACTGCGTTGTGCACTAAGAAGTAGGTGGTATGTGATCGTGTGTGTTTTTTCCTGTACTCAGATGAAAAGTGGGGGAATGTATGTGTTGGGGAGGCAGCGTGGTTAGCGCTGGTCAACATACTACATTCAGAGGCCGTGGTGTATCACACTGTCATTTTCACAGTAAATGCAATGCTGGAAGGGCTTGTTGGGCACCTCATCTCTAGAAGTCTGATGGTAGCCAGGGCAGCTCTCGTTTCTCTGCAAAAAACAGGAGCCACAGAAATCTAGACTGAAACAGCAGAAGGTATGAGGGTATTCATTCTACAATCGGATCTGTCTAGAGTGTATTAAAATAAGCATTGGAGTTTTAGCCCACCTTTAGTGAAAGACGTCACAGGGCATGGCCTGTCTCTGTTTGCTTTGTATCAGATAAACCCGAAGCAAAACAGTCCAGTTTACCTTCTGCCCTTGGTAGACTTACTCCGTTTGACTCTACTCTGCCAAGTCAAGTCAGGAGTCTAAAGCTGCTAGACCTTCATTTTCACCTGTTTGGATTGTTAGGTTTCCGGTAGAAGAACTCTTGGCATGATAGTGGTATTGAACAGGTACTGGCCACCATGCCCTGGGTTCTTTCCACGCGTCATTTTACTCCTGCCTTGCAGCTCCTCTACCCAGTGATGTAGGTGCAGTTATTATCCCCGTGAGTCAGACCAGGAGTTGGAGATCAGAGAGGCAGCTGGCTAAGCAGGGTTTAGGCAGAGAAGCCCGACTCCGGAGCCGGAGCCAAGCCTTCATAGTGACATTGATGCACATCATGCCCTGGCGTGGCATCGGGCAGGTAGTCCTGGAAAACTGTTTTCACCCAGAACCCTCCTCATGGTGTACACTAAGGGGAACAATGGGCAAGAACAAGTGTATCCCACAGTGTTTCTGGGAATAGCAGGCCGGAGCTCATCCATGAAGCAGCTCTTTCCTGGTATTGGGTGCCCTGAGGGGGTCCGTCATTCTGTGACGGGAGGGTGGGAGGGAGATCAGCATTTCATGGGGTGAGTGGCTTGCAGAGGTGGTTTTAGGACACCAACCAGCTGACCACAATCTGGGTGACCCTAAGAGAGGAGGCCAGGGGGCACCATCACTGAGCCCCCAGGGGAGGAGCCCTGAGCATGTCCTCTGAGAAGGGCATTTCCATTGCCCTCCCGGGAGAAAGGTGAACATGGGCAAAGGAGGCGGCCTTTCCGTGGCTAGAGGTGCCCTGGAAGTGAAAGGAGACCGAGGTGTAGGTAGTAGGGTCTCTCCTCCCTCCGAACCCTTCTGGTGGGCGCCCCTTTAACTCACGGAGAGTGCCAAGCCCTGTCACAAAGGAAGTCTCGTATGTTGGCCACGTCTGACTGGCAACTACATGTTGTAGAAGTGTCTAGGGAATTTATCTGTGCTTTAGATTTCTGCAGGGCCAGTGTCTTGGAAGACAGGTTATTGTTGTTTTCTTATTATCCTGTCAACTTGCCATAATTATCCTTTGGGGTGACCCTCGGAGACTGAGTGATCTAGGGTGCTAGAGGTGTAGGGCAGCAATGGAATGGATCTCATTACTGACTGTCTCTAAGATTTGTCCAGATCCAAGTGAGGTAACCTCTAGGAGGTGTTATTTGTTGTTTTGCTTTTCTTTTTTTTTTTAAATGGTGCTACGGATTGAACCTGAGCCTGATGCATACTAGGCAAGCACTATACCACCGGGGAATACCCTCATCCTGGGGGCAGGAGGAGCCACATGGGCTGAGGGACAGCACACTTCAGTGTTTTGGGGATAGGACCAGAACAGGTTATGGAAATGGCAGATCTTGAATTGAGGTGAGCACTCCAAGGTCTGTTTCCTGTTTTGAGGGGAGCCGGTTTGTGGAGGAGGATTGTTTTGAAACTAGTAACAAAGAGAATTTAAGCCTCCAGTGTAGTTTCAGCAGGAGAGTGGTGAGAAGCAGCCTGGAACAGGAGAAATTCCATGCTCTTTGCTTCTCAAATGTGGAATATCAACACCAGCAAGCCTGTGTCAGCGTCCCTGCCTTAACACCTGTACCAGGTACAGGTTTGGGAGCTCAGGTTGAGTAAAACACAGTCTAACTCCCCCGTGCCTCACACCAGCAGGGACACAGAGGCTCTGCCAGTGGAAAGTGGCTGGGGTACGAAGAAGTAATGCCATCAACTGTGAAGGCTTTGCCACACGGAGTTAAACATGCTTCTAGGCAGGAACAGCAGGACAAGAACTGGCCTGGAAGTATGGAAAGATGCAGCTTATTTGGGGACAGGCCAGGACAAGAAGGAGTGTGTAACTTGAGGGTAGGGTTTGGGGGCGTTGTGTCGAGTTGGGTCGTGGGAGGTGTTGACCCGGAAAACAGACTGGGCCTGAGCTGTGTAGGCCGCTGTGGGCCCTCAGGTGCTTTGAAGCAGGGCTGTGATGTGAGCAGCCCTGTGTTTCAAAGAGAATGCTGTAACCTTTCAGAAAATTAGGCAGGAGAGGCAAAGTATAGCGTGAACTGAGAGTCTGGAGTCTGCTACCCTCCCTTTTGAATGAAATAATTTTGTTCCTTTTTCTTTTTTTAAGATTTTTCCAGCCGGGTCTTAACCATACTTCTGAAGCCTTGTAAAGTGGTAGTTGAAGGGACTGAGGGTGCTCAGTAGTGTGGAATGCTTGCCCAGCATGTGTTAAGGCCCTGGGTTCCATCCCCAGGATTGCAAAAAAAGAAAAAAGAAGGAAAGGTAGGAACATTTACTTACAGCAAGTTGAATTCAATTAGACAATATTTCAACTCCTTAATTATACTTTACTAATTGGCACTTATTTAATCCCATCAGAGAGCAGAAGTCTTTATTAGAGAAAGATTCATTACTTTTTCCTTCAAAAACATTGGCGGGTGGACACCAGCGAGGCCTAGGAGCCCGCAGGCGGCTGGGTAATTTGCAGCCGTGCTGATGGCCGGCAGAGCTTCAGGGGCCTCTGGGGAAACAGAATCTGTTCTCAGATGCAGCTGCCCGCTGCTCTGTGTAGCGTGCGTCCCTGCCCAGGGAGGGCTCCGCTTCTCGGATGCTCTGTGGATCGTCCTCCTCACTGCAGACGGCCGGGCGGAGAGGAGCCCTGTGTGCCCAGGGATGGCGAAGTTGGGGTGGATGTGACTGAAGCCAGATAGCAGGCCCCAGAGACAATTAGTGGCTTAGTAATTACTGCAGAGACACAATATTCGCTTGTACTTTTAGGTGTTCAGAGTCCTCTGGGGAGGAAATTAATTTTTTTATAGGTCTGACTTTATGCATTTCAAAGTCTGTACTCAGGGACTAAAGGAGCCAGCTGGGAGGGTTGGGAAACGCGGCGAGTCCCCTGTCAATTTGGTCGATTGGACAGAACACAGAGCTTCAGACGAATCATTTTCCTCACCTGAAGCTGATCGGTGTATTTTATGATTTTATCCATTGTTGGCAACCTTTTGTTTTGTTTTTCTAACATGTCGCATCATTTGGGCTAGAGCCGTGCAGGAGGAAGTGAGGTACTCCTGAGCCCAAGTGGGGCTCTGAGGTGGAGGGAGGAGAGCCCGGGGGAGGCATCTGAAAGTGCTGCTCCGCCTGACCATTCAGGCATACGGGGAAGGAGAGGAGGGCAGCAGTTAGGTCCGTGTAACCGTCGCAGCCACTTGTTGAGGTGTAGCTGTTTTTCTCCCTTTTTTAAAGACCAGAAACTGGGGCTGGGGATTTAGCTCAGTGGTAAAGCGCTTGCCTAGCAAGTGCAAGGCCCTGAGCTCGATCCCCAGAACCTCCCCCCACCCCCAGTAAAGATAGGAAACTGAGGCTTGGAGAGGGTTATACTTCTGAGATCATGTAGCTAGTGACAGTCTACCAACCAGGAAGCTTTAGAGCCCTTTTCTAGAGTCTGAATCCTTTCTTTTTTGGTGGTATTGGGAGTGGAACCCAGGGCCTCACACATGTTAGGCAAGTGCTCTACTGCAGACCTGCCTACCAGCCCCAAAATTGTTCTTTTTGGTGTAGATAATCTCCCTCTACCTTGGTACCTGGAGAGTTCCCACCACTTAATTCACCGGTCTTGATTTTTCCTCAGTCAGGGTGCTTAGATGTGAGCATTATTTGATCGCCTCCAACTTCAGTTGAAATATCCTTCATTGAGCAACTGCTGTGTTCAGGACACTTGGTTCAGGCGAGGTGGTTCTTGCCTTCGGGGAGTTTACATTATGAAAGGAATTCAAAGTGTGTGTGGACCCTGAGCCAAGTTCCCATGGGAAGGCTAGGACTCACGGAAGCTCGGAAGCTCGTGGGACTGGATCTGCATTTCCAGGAAAAGCGCAGTGGGGTGAGGTCCTGGAGGGAGACAGAAGACCGGTTGGGAGCCAGGGTGTAATTTGGTGTTGAAGATGATGTACTTGAAGATGATAGGGTTGGAGGGTTGCGTGGGGCCGGGTAGGGAGGGCACTTCTGAAAATCATCAGGAGGGTTAGGTGTTTGAGCAGACAGCTGACAGGTTTCCCTGCAGAGGCCTTGGCAACATCCTCAAAAGGGGGGACATGTTTTGGGCCTCTTGCTTTGGTGTCCATCATGGGCCATTTCACTGCTTCAGGCCCCATACAGGGTGTGCATCCCATGGCAGCTGGAACAGGATGGACTCAGCGGCCTAGGGCAGGATCTCTGTGCCTAAAGGTACTCACTACTGTACATACACAGGGAAGCTTTATTTCTTTACAGCCGTGGACTTGTTGAAAAGCTGAATCACATCCTCTGGCACAATGTTTGATTTCGTGGCTACCAATTCCAGGTGAGCCACCTTTGAGAGAAGTGACGTCCTGTTGTAGGAAAGGCGTGGCCAGGCGGCAAGATGCACAGTTTCCAGCTCGGCCCTAACCCAGTGGGTTTTGCTTCATATCCCTTTGGTCTGCGAGGCTCCTTTGGGTGCTTGTCAGTGGATTGACTCGTGTGTAAATGCCACTGGTCTGGAGCTTGTCTGCACATCTCTGCCCTGAGATGTGGTCAGAGGACCAGCTCGGTGCCCTGCGCCCTGCCCAGGGCCCCAGGAGTTGTAGTCCTGGCATTTGAGTCCATCTGCTTCCTCCTCTTCCCCAGCCTGGTTTTGGAGTCACGCTGAGTTTTTGGCTGCGGGTGTTTCAGCCTCCACCCGCTAAAGAGAACAGGGTCCCCTCACCTGCTCTGCCTGAGGCTGGATCAAGTCTGGGTGTATACGGCTTTTACTGATAATTCCCCCAAATCATTCTGATCCTCCACAGCCAATATGCCTTTCTCTAAAAACCTGCAAAGTAGTAGTAAATCCCTTCCCGTTGCTCTCCTTGCTCTTCTCAGCCCTCTGGTAAAGCTGGAAGTGCCTGAAAGAGAGGCAGCCAGAGCCAGGGCCGACATAATCCACACACTCGCACGTCACCCTGGTGACTCAGATTCAGTTGCGTTTGTCATTTCACAACCAGCTGCATCTGATCCCGCTCCGTGGGCGAGCCCTGCGCCCGGTGTGGCGCTTCAGAGCTCGCCATTCTTCCAGGGATGGCTCTTCCCACCTCTTGTCTCTTGAACTGTGGCCACAGGGTCCCCTGGTGAAGGATGCCATCCCTGTCCCCCTCCCCATTCATCATGGTTAATAGTCATTTTTAGGAAGCAAATAGGTACCATCATATGCCAATCATCACCTCAGAGGCTTTCTATGCAGTTTTTTCTGTAGCCCTCACAACAGTCCTGTCAAGTTGGTAGAATTTGTCCTTATTTTGGAAAGGTGGAAGATGGGATTTGGGGAGATTATCCTAATCATCCCATGTGCCTTTACTGTATAGGAGAGACACTGTAACCCCCACTTTGATACTTCATCTCATTTAACCTTTGCATCCACATTAGGAGGTTATTTCCATTTTACACATGAGGAAGCCAGAGTTTAGAGTTATATAGTTTGTCCAAGGTCTCTCCAGCTAGTCAGAGTTTAGATTCGAATCCAGACCAATGTATTCTAACACATTGGAATTTAATTCTTAATTAAAGTATTTAATTCTTAATTTTTGCTCTTCTACATTTGTTTTAAGTAAAACCTTTTCTCCTTTGAGGCTGACAAAATGATGACCTCTCTTGGGTTTGATTTCTAGTAATTTTTCCATTACTAAAGTGGGAAGAAGGGGAGCTAGTGTTTATCAAGCACACGCTAAGTATTATGCACAGGTTTTGACTTTAAAAATTTAGAAAAGTCTTTTCTTTATACGAGAGCTTTTTTCCTTAGTGAACGTTTGCAGTACATGATGATCACATTCATCATAGGGAATTTGTACATGTACATAACACATCTTAATTTTTTTGTCCCTTTCCCCTCCCCTCCCTTCACCCCTTCTTTCCCTCCCCACTTGCAAAAGCTGTAGTTCCAATTTTTTTTTTTTTAATATTTTATATTCACTGCTGCATCCCAGGCACCTGGTGCTCTGTCAGTATTGGAAGGAGAAACGACTGAGGCAGGGGTCATTTTACCTGCTTGGCAGGTGGAGCCATTGAGACAGAGCAGTTGGGTAACTTCGTAGGCACACGCCGTGGTTGAAAACAACTTTGCTTTTCACGCTGCAGGCCTTTAAAAAAAAAAAAAAAACCCCAAAAAACGGATCTTTTTTACCCATGTAAAATGGGAGTAATCAGATCTATGTCATGGGTTTACAGAGTGTGATCTAAAACACTATAAATACCTCATATCTGGCTCTGGGTAAACATCCAATAAGCAGCTTTGTACTGTATTTGTTTTGGTCTGTGCCTTTGTTTTGGGCAGGATCGTCCCACAAATTTGTACCTAGAAATTTGCCAACTACTGAAACTTTTAAAAGTATGTTTAAATAAGCTATGTTCCTATCTTAGTTTTACTGTCTATCAAGTCATCCAAGTAGTAAAATTGGTAAAAATCAGTTCAGCTCTGCCCTGGGCCAGTGGTTATGCCTGGCCAGGTTTGATTAAACAGTATTCGCATCTCTGTTTACAATCCAGGAGTACTGTGCTGCAGAGGGCCTCAGGGATCATGGTTCCTTTATCCCCCTTACATCCCTTTAATTTACAGGTGAGGAGAATGAGGCTGGCAGAGGTGCAAAGTAGAGCTGGGTGTGGGTTTTGGTTTTGAGTATTGGCTGCTCTTAGATGTCAGCACGTCCTGCCAGTTCTGGGAGCCCGGAGTTTTGTCCTCCATGGGCTTGTCTGAACAGTGGCGTGGTGGAGCTGCAGTTGCTCCTGCTATGATGTTAGTGAGCACATTATATCAATAATCCACCATGAGCTGGTAAATCAAAATCACACTCCTGTTCAAACATTCTCGTAAAAGGATCATATTTGCTGTAGATAATTAGAAAGTTTGCCCAATTACTCTGAGATTACACAGGAAATAATCCTAAGGATTAAAAATTATTTTCCCCATTAGACTTTTGAACTATTTTGTTGCACATATGACTTACATTCACTGAGGAAAAGCTTAAATGAACTGAACTGAAAGGAAAAAAATAACATGGAAAAGAAAGTCAAATGATGTACTCCCCGAAGTGAGATGATCGTTGTAGACAGTTTACTCTGCATCCCTTTCTAGATGGTTTTCTACTGGATGCACACATATACTACAAAAATGGGATTTATTTGTGGACAGTAAACACTTGGTATGCCTCTAAATTATACAGTATCTTTCCAAAATGTGATACGATATGACGAATCTTTTTTGGGTGTATGAAAATATTCTTTGACCTGAAAATCACACTGTTTTGATGTGATATAGTTAGGAGAGTAGATCAGAGGTACTCACTGAGGGAAGGCAGGAAAGATATTGTCTTAGGATAAATGAAGTCAATCTAGGATTAAAATTTTTACTGCAAACTGTGACTGTGTACTAATCAGGAATTGGTTTATTTTTTTGGATAGCATGTAATCTATCATTTTAGTACCCCAAACAAGTGAAGGACAAACTTGGCTGCAGGTGTATCCACACCCTGGATTTGATCCTCAGCACTGGAAGGAAAATTAGAAGAGGGTTTGGGAGGGAATCAGACTCTGTTAAGGAAAATGTTTTCACAGGGCACTATGTTATAGATATTCCCAATGACCTGACACGTTCTTTATCTGTGCTTGTGTTTTTATAGGATATTTTGGTTTAATCGATGTTGTGTTATTTGGACATTATAGAGCAGTTATTCCCAATCTTTTCAAATATAATGTCTTCTTTTAATTTAAAGGAAAAATTTCCAAACCAAGTATGATTTTGATCATATTTTTAGAATCTGTTTGGAAGCTTCAGTGACAAAAAACTCTTAATAACTTTCAGTGGAATTTATTAATTATAGCAGCATCTTAATAATGGTACATATGTTTGAACTTTCTTGGTTGTAGATGTTTGCTGAATAAATAAGTGAATCCCTTGAAATAACTCCCTAGAGGAGGACAAGTCCTGCATATGAATAACTCCAAGGTCTAATGTCAGGAAAATAATGATCAGTTCAGAACCGCAGGTGGAATTCATTAACTCCAGATTGACTACAGAGTCATGGAGGAGCTGAAGGTCATTGTGTGACCTTCAGTTAGGAAGTTAGGAAGAGGCTTGCTGTTCCACCGGCTCGGCCACAGAAAGTTACCAGTGCAGACCTTGACACCATCTCCTTGACAGGACCTCCATCTACTCATTTTGAAGGAGAGAACTGGATCGAATCCACCAGATGAGAAGCATACCTCTGACATAGATCCCTTGGCCTTTGTAATTATCTACTGTGATCTAGTAGAAGGGACTAGATTTGTTAGCTAGAGCCTAAGTCCTAAACCCAAGCCCAACCTTGATTATGGTTAGTGAAATAATTTGTGCCTTGTTTTTTCCATCTCTTGAATGGGCAGAATGTATTTCTTGTAACACAGTCTCAGGATGTGACATAATAATGTCCCTAGGCAGTACTTTTTTTTTTCTTTTTAATCAGTATAAGCAAACAGAAAAACCATTGTGAGGATGTAAGCTGTTGCTCTTTCACATAAAGGAATAGTACCACGGATCTGGGGGAAGTCTGAGCATCTTGAGAGCTGCTTGAAGGCAGGGCTGCAGCTGGAAGACCATTCAGTGGAGTGAGCCTTTCCCCCAGAACCTTACCTCCATTCTCCTGTTGGTTGTATTTTCCTCTTTTTAAAATGGGGCTGGTAGCATATTTTGGTTATTTACCAGTGATGCCTCTTCTGTCACTATTCTTGGTTGTTGCTTAACTTCCCAAGACGGGGGTGGCAGGAGCAAATGTCTCATGTTTGATGGCCCCATGTTACCTGAAGGGAGGGTATCCCATGGCCAGACATGGTGGTACACGCCTGTAATCTCAGCACTCTGAAGCCTGAGGCAGAAGGATTGCAAGTTCAAGCACAGCCTGGGCAACTCAGCGAGACCTTATTTCAAAAATTTAAAAATGCTGGGTGTGGTGGTGTGTGCCTACAGTCCCACCACTCAGAAGGCTGAGGCAGGAGGATTGCTGTGAGTTTGAGGCCAACCTGACCTACATAGCGAGACCTTGTCTCAGCTCCAGTGTTTTCTAGGAGCGGGCATTTTGTTTACATTTTAGGCAATGTCTGCATATTTCCCCAAAACATTTAATATGATCTTTGTTTCAAACTTTTATAGCCTTTTCAACTTGCTCTAGGGAACCTGCAATAGTTTCTTAGCAAAGGAAGGTGGAAAGTAAGTACCTGTCACTGAGCCCAAGGTACGAGCAGGGCTTGGGAAGTCAGTACCCCTAAAAGATCATTTTGTTTGGTTGTTGTACGAATACAGCACAGGCAGGGAGAAGGGCGTCCATGAAGTGGTCAGCTGGCCTCAGTTAAAGGGCGGTGGCCATCTGTACAATGACACCAGTACCTCCTCCGCCTGGCACTCAGCAGCTAGGCTCCGCCGCCCCAGCAGGAGGCCGTGGTTACTCCCGAGGGAGGGGGAAACTGTCTGAAGGTAATTTCAGGAATTCCAAAGCAGTGTTATCGTTCCCAGTCCAGCAGGAGTTGGAGTTAAAATGGGTTTCCATCAGTGCCTTCTCTTTTGTCTTTTGTTGATGTCTGTAATTATAGGCTTTTTTTAAAAGATAGAAATAAGGTATAAGTGATATCTTAGAGATTTTAGTTTGTTGTGAAGTATAGTTTCATTGTTGAGGTTTTTTCTCCTTGACTAGCTTGCTTCAGGTCCCAGTGACTAGGTAATACGGAGAAAATGGGAGATGTCTAAACTCTTCGTAAGAGATGTTATCGGGCGAGGTTATGAATATATTTTAAACTTAAGGAATAACATACATAAAGTTTCCTCTGAATCTATCTACCTTCTTGAACAGGAGAAAGGGTAATTTTTAGGTATCATAGTATACAAAGTAACAAATAAGAGTCTTTAAAGACAGTTAAATCTATAAACAGAGCATAAACATCTTTATTCAAAATGGATTGAGTTCTGAAGCATGATGTTTTCAAAAGTGCAGTATTAACAAGTGGCTCTTAAAAGCCTGTCATTAATCAAACATGTGTTGCCCTCAGAATTTTATTAAAAAGGTATGCATCGGTTCACATCCTCCTCACACGAGGGCCAGTGAAACAGAAACATTGAGGAGAGGAAAAGATGAAGCCACCTTGGCACCTGGCCTCCTCCACTCCTTTCACTTCCTTTCCCAGCTCTGCCCCATTGAGGTCAAGATGTTCTTCCAGAAGAGAGAGGAAGCTGCTGCGCTTGGGGTCGTCACCCTGGATCTAGAGACCGGAGGGGCCCAGCGCTGGGCGTTCCTTCCCCAGAGCCCCGAGCTGACTTGTCACTTTTAGCTGTGGTCAGGAGGTGGGCAGTACTGTCCCAGCTTTCCCAGAAGGCCTGGGAAGCGCAGGCAGGAACAGGGAGGGACACAAAAAGTGTGAAGCCCCCTTGACGCCTCCTCCCTGCCTCTGGGGCTCAGGCGCTGGGGATAGGAAGTTAGAATCAGGAGGAGGGTCCGGGTGCAGACCAGGCTGGTTTGTGAGCTGTCGTTTGACTGTTGACTTTTTCTCTTCAGATGTTGGCATTTGGGGAATGCATTTGATAAAGTTATAGTGTGCTGTCACAAGCATGGTACTCGTGTGTATTGGGGGATGCCAGATTCATAGGCGAATGAAACTTAAGCCAAATGCTAAGGTAGTTGCTGTTTTACTGATGAATTGAAACTAGCCCAGCTGGTCCAGCTGTCCGAGTCACTTGTTCAAAGTACTCTAGTGATTTTTGTTCAGTGTCCCTAAAATAAAATTAAGCACCAGAAAGGTGCGGCCCTGGATGCAGGCACGGTTGGCCAGCTCTGCTCTGTGATGCTGAAGGAGAGGATGGGAGGATGGCAGGCTCTTCCCCTGGCCTGACTCCTCCTCTTCCTCTCTGCGGCCTCAGCCTTCAGAGTGGCTGCCCGAAGCCAGGCCCAGGGCTGGATTTCAGAGCCTTTCTCAGTAGTTTCCAGTGTGTGGGTCATCGCTTCCCGAGTCCCTTTTCCTTTCCAGGGTACCCAGTCTAACCGTTTAGCTCCTTTTCAGTAGTGCTTGTCACTCACTGATGCCCCAGTCAGGAAGATTAATAATGTTAACTGATTTACTGTCACTGCAAAAAAAAAAAGCATTAGTTAATTAGACTTTTACACCTCAGTCAGATGGTATTAGACACCCTTTGTGCACTTTAACTCAAGGATGTTAAAGACCTAAATCTTTGAGGGGGAAAAAAAGGAAGAAAAAGGACAGGCACTTTTCCAGTGTAAGCTGCATGTTGGTCCATGTTAATTAGGCATTTGTCCCTTAGTCTGAACGTGATGGAAAATGCCAGTTACTGTGGTATTTAACTGACATCAAACTCCTGTCCAAATAATTGAGTCGGGCCCAGCCTTCTCTCTTAATTGGTGGGAAGGAAAACTTCGGCACACACCCAGAAAAAGGAGGAAACTGTTACTTTTGTTGGACATTTAAAAATTTTATTCTGACGAGTCCGAAGAACACGTTTATTTTTTAAATTAACTGCCCATTTGAACTTTTTAAAAGTAGTAACCAGAATCTCCTCTAAAACTTGAGCCCCTCAAAATTATTAGCTTTTATAAGTCTTCAGTAAAGGACAGTTTAGTAGTTGTTATCCAAAATCAAAAAGTAGTTATTGCTACCCCTTAGAAGGTATGTATCTGTTCTGGAAATCAACTGTTTTCTAGGCTACAGGCAGATTTTTTTAAATCAATACTAGAAATTCATAAATAGGTCAAGGTACCGGGCAATTTAAAAACCAATATATAGCAGCATAGTAAAAGAAGAATGGCATGATGTTTTGGTAGGAGTAATTAGAGGAAACGTGCCTGTTGGAATTTTTTGTTTTTTTTAAAGCAGCTTCTTCCTAGTTGTTACAGAAGGTAATCCTCAGTGACAGGAGTATAGTTTACCTTATTCATGAGGTATCTAAAACAATTCCAAAAATAATCAGAAGATTTTTTTTCTTCTGACCAGGGGTTGCCTTATTCGACTTTAAACCTCACTCACTCCGTGTATGGTTTCTAGCCAAAGGTTCACACGTTGGAGAGTGCTTCATTTTTAGCTGTGAACTGCTCTTTGGTGCACTGAATGAATTTAATATGCTAACACTCCCGTACAGTCCAGAATTGCTTGGCTGCCCCTTGCCCTGCCTGCCTGGTACTGGCTGAAAAGGTACCATTGTTTGTTCTGCAAACACTGGGTGATGTTTGTTTCCAAGGTGACTGATTCTATTGCTGCTCTTTAAGCAAGGGGGGCTGGGGGAGAGAGAAGGTTGGCTTTAACACCTGAGAGCATCCCCTTCTGCATAGTCTGCGTGTGCGTGCGTGTGTGTGTGTGTGTGTGTGTGTGTGTGTAAATTGAAATTTTACTTTAACGAGGCTGTTGGAGAAACAAAGAATAGTGTGGAGATGGAAGAAAAAGACCAAGTTCTGATGCTTAATTCAATACAGAGTGAATATAATTGCAAGAAGTGTTAGAATTAAAAACTGGACTAGCCTGAAGTTAACTGTTTACATTTGGAAAACTAAAGAGTTAAGGGGAGGAAAAAATATTTTAGATAACTGAAGTGTTTGGTTTTTTCATGAAATAATTCTTCAGCTATAACCTATATACAGCTGTTGAGGTAAATGTGTGAGAGTAAAATTAAAATCAGTTATGATAAGGTAGGTGGGCCTTCAAAGAAGTGTGAGAGAACATGAAATACAGATTTGTTTCAGTTTTAAGTTCTGCATAAAACAGTATTTTTAGAAAAATCTGTGGCACCATTGAGGTTTATTTGTGTCAAAAAAAATTCTAAAGAGATAACAAAAGAGATGAAAAACATCTTCTCATGGGCAATCTGTATTAACTCATTAAACTTCGGAAATTTGCATTTCACACCAGTGAAAGATTTTACATTCAAAATAGGAAAAAAAAATTGTTTCTTGGTCTACCCCTCCCCTTATAGTACATGGATGCTGTTAACAGAACTTTGCCTTTTCACTCCTATCGAGTTTAGTACAGTTCACGCACAGGTTTCAGTAAACATTAACTACTTTTATCAGGGCTTGCAGTGTGCTGAATGGTTAGCAAAGAGTGTGCTGCAAGAGACAGATGAAATTGAGAGAGTCCAAGGTCACATGGATGTTGAATTTTTTTTTAAATTATGGAGAATTTAGAGGAAAGAAATCAGGTTTTACACTTGATCCGTCCTCTATGCGGGCCCACTGTAAGGCTACTTTGTCTAGCATTCTTACATGTTGAGGCGCTTACAGATTTGTTCCGATGTTCCCTGTGAGTGGCAAGACAAGTGATTTTGATTGTTTTTTTCTTTCCTTTTTTTTTTTTTTTTTTTTTTTTTTTTTTTTTTTTTTTTTTTTTTTTTTTTTTTTTTGGTACTGGGGATCGAACTCGGCCTTGCACTTGCTAGGCCAGCACTCTAACCGCTGAGCTAAATCCCCAACCCCTCTTTCCTGTCTTAATAAAAATAAAATAAAAAGGTCGTCTTTGTTCTTCTAAGATGAGTCTCAAGGCCCCCTCAAAGAAAGTAAAGCAACGTTTATCACGGTTATTCTGAAGACCTTTTTCCATGTTACAGAGTTCACTCCTTTGCGCTCTCGGGATGGCCCTCTGATCGTCAACTTGATTTCCACAGTAAGCACAGTAACTTGCAAGCCAAGTTTCGGCGACCAAGTAATACTCCAGGAAAACAGCAGTGTGACTGGTGCCGATTTTGGTGACAAGACCGCCCCGGCTGGAAGGCGCTGCCCCGCGAGGTGCCCGCCAGGTGCCCGCGAGGCCGGCGGCGCCCTGCTCCCGGGGCGTGGGCTGGGCGTGGCCGGACTCTCCCGCGGCGGGCCCTTTCCAACTGGAAGCCCGGAGTCTCAGCCCCCGAAGGGCGGTGGGGTCCGAGCTCTGGCCGCGCCGCCCGACGCTGCAGCTCCGCGGCCGGCGGGGACGCCCTCCCTCAGCGATGGGCTCGCCCGGGCGGCCACCGTAGTCCTGGAAGGTTCGCACGGAGCGAGCGCCCGGGCCGAGGTCTGTCGGTGACTGGAGACGCGGGAAGCTCCTGCCGGGACCGGCCGGGTCGGCGAGGTTCTCCGGCGGCCGGAGCTGCTCTGCCGCTCGCCCCCCCTCGGCTCTCGCCGTGCGCGCCCTGTGAGTGGGAAGCGGGCCCGTCCGTCAGGGCGCTGGGCGCTGATTGGCCGGCCGGCTTTGGGGGCGGGGTGAAAGGCGGGGTTCGGCGGCCTCGCAGGCCGGGCGTCTCTTGCTCAGACCTTGACGCGCTCCGCTGGGTTGCCCGCCGCGACTTTGCAGCTCGAGCAGCAGCCTGGGGCTGACACCGAGATCTTCAGGAGCCCCTTTAGCGCCGGGTTAAAAAAAAAAAAAGGAGCTCAGGGAGAGATTAGAAAACGAGTGGGCTCTGAGCAAGGCCGGTCTTCTGCTGATTTAGCGCGTACCCATTTTTGAGGGTTAGAAAGCTCTGCACAGGCGCGAGCCGGCCCACTCGCACTTTGTGTTTATTGCCCAGAGCAGTTGAACCCTGGTTCCCTGCCAGCCGTGTGGGCCTGCGAGCAGCGTGCGGCCCGCGAGTGCCTCCCAAGCCCGTGACGGAGGGAGCACGGCGGGGAGCGCCGTCCTGCCGGACCCCCAGAACCCCTGTCTGAAATGGGCCACCCACCCCCGGGATGCTGCTGCGGGCGAACCGCGTCCGTCCTGTGTCCCCTCGTGTGTGTGTGTGTGTGTGTGTGTGTGTGTGCGCACGCCATTTCCGGTCTCTGCTCCCGAGATTGGCTCCTACAAAAGCGAGCCCGCACCGCGGGGACGCCACATCCTGCTGCTCTCTGTACTCAGAGCACATCACCACGGGACACCTTCAGCACTGCTCCTGATGGCAAAGGCCACCTGCCACGGAGATGCCCGCTTAGAAGGGTGCCCTGGCCTACCCTGAGCATCCTGGGGTCAGCCCCGGCCCCCGCAGGCGCTCTGGGGACATCCCGAACCCTGTGAAGCCAGGGCACCCGCCTTGTCCCGGCGAAGTGTCCCCAGCCCTGTAAGGTCCCCTAGAACCATGTCAGTGGCCGCCTCGTGTGGCCTGGTCTCTCCACTCTGGAGCTGCACCAGGGCAAAACCTTTTCCGTACCTCACGAGCCAGGCCCCACTCCAGGAGATTGAGATCAAGTGTCTATGGGTGAAGGCTGGAACCAGGTAGCATGTATATTTGGGTTGGAAACTTCTGAGGAGACAGATGAGCACTTTTCAGTCACTGGGATTTTCTGGAAAAGTACCGCTAAGAAGTTTAGGAAATGATAAGGAAACCCTGAAAGTCTCCTGTGTGATGCTTGCTTGCTGCCAAGCTGAGCTGCTGTTGAACAGGGTTATTGTGGGACCTGTGCTAGTGCTAGAACCCTATAGGCCTTCGGCATGGCAGATGCAAATGCCACTAATTAATTTTTTAAGAAGCTGGAGCTCTGACAGCATTATCGGGGATAGCTGGCACCATTCATGTCTTTTGTTAGGGCGTGAGAGTCGCAGGTAGTCAGGCTCCGGACGTCTAGTGCCTTGGACTGAGGCTGTGGGTTTTGGGGTGCTGAGTGTCTTCCCTTCCTTAAGAGGGGAGGGCAGGGTGCACACGCTGGTTTCTAATGTGCCTTTCCCTCACTTGGGCTCTTGGAGTATTATCTTCTGTGGAGGTGTCGATTCAATTATCATCAGGCCCAGCTCTTGGAAGAGAGGTCCTCGGGCCTCTTTATCTAGACCGTTCTGCCAGTCTCTGAAATGACAGCCTGTGCCTCTAACTGAATTCAGCCCTTTTTTCCCTCCTTCACTGTGGGGCAACAGGAAAGTCAGCCGCTCATCATGTCGGGCCCAGACTTCACAGCCTCTGAACAGCCTTTGCCTTTGCAGTCTATGAATGCACCATTTGTTGTTTTGAGCACAACTGTTAGATACAACTGGCCTCGCAGCCCACTCTGCCTGCGACCAGTGTGCATCGCTGTGGCTTTTTTTTTTTTTTTTTTTGCATAGGCCAAATTTTTGCTTTAAATGCCACCATTTTGTCCACACTAAAATTTCTTTGACCCAATTTACATTTTTCAAATGTAAGTTTCAGAAGTAAGGTTTTAATTTGGTCAGAATTCTCTTGTGATCCTGAATATTTTAGTTTATTAAAGGAAGAGGTGGTTTTGTAGCTTTGTTTTGAATAAATGCTTTTTTAAAAATAATTTCGAAGAACAATGCGACTTTGTACTTTAAATTGTCTTGAAATTAGTTTTATTTTTACGTGTAGGTCATTATATTTCTTTTTGACCTTTACACATCATCTTTTTGCCATTATTGTCTTCTGTTTGGAACTTAAGGTAGATCTTAAATGTTCTTATAGCAAAAATGAATATAGGAGGTGACGTGTTAATTTACTTGAATTTTATCAACTTTGTCACAACTTAAAATGTATTAATAAAAAAAGAACAGGAGCTGTCAGAACCAAACTCTGTGGTGTGATATTCTCAGATATTTCCAGAGTCTCCATAGGTGACTTTATCATTTTCTCCTCTTGAAACAGGGTCTCCTTCGTTAGAATTTTTGTTTTGCTTCTCTCACATGTCCATTTTTTGGCACTGTGTGATTGTAATAGGTGTAGTGTTACGGAGTTGTCTACTTTGAGTTATTCCTTCTTTACATATTTTAGCAGAAAGAGCATATTAGCATCTTTATCTTCTGAGCTTTACTTCTTCAACAGCTGCACAGAATTGTTGTAACTACTACTAAGCCTTGCCTGGCCGAGGAGATGGGTTTCTGTTAATATGGCCGTAAACATCCTATAGCAACCAGTTCCGCAGGCCTCGGTGTGTGGAGCTTCCACAGATGCAACAGTCCCTTGCTGAAAATGCAGACGCTTTCTGTGGTTGAGTCTTTATCTGGTGTCTTTCAAACAGAGGCTCTGGGCTGCGTTTGTGTTTTTGCTAAAATTGGCACATACTAATGCATTGAAGGAGAAAAGCGTAATCGTTTGTGAGATTATGCTTTCTTTTTCACCTCACTGTGTAGAAGGAAAGAGCTGTCTTTTTGTTTGTGAAGATCAAGTCTCCCGCTATCTGAGGAAGCCTTAAGATTGATGAGAAGACTGGGCAGCCAGAGCGACATGTTAGGGGGAAACTGAGCTCACAATTTTAATGCTTCCCGGGCGGTTTTGTCAACCCTGAGTCTGTGCTCACTTTCAGAGCATGTTTTACATCTGTGCTGTCCTGCGTTTTGATGCGTGGTTTTGATCTATGCCTTTAAAGTGTATAAAGTTTCATTGGACTTTTCTCCCTTTACCATAGTTTCTGGTGTGATTAATTGTGTGTGTGGCTTAAAACAGCAACTGAAACATCAACAGGAATTTTCACCAGGTAGAAACTGCTTTTCCTGTATCAGAACCACCCAGCCACCCATGCGGCTAGGTAGATGCTTCTGTTGCTAAGCAGGTACATTTCTGTTCCGGAGGCTGCCCATTAACCCTATAAATGCCTAACAGCGAGCAGAAAAGCAGAAAAAGAAAAGAAGAACTCCGTGCTTCATGTGTGCGTAGTGCATTTCAAGTGCGTGAAGCTGGACCTGGCCAGCCTAATTCTGAGTTGCACATTTTAGAGGGAGAGGCGAGCCAGAGACGGCTGGGGCTTGACAGTTCCCACTGGGACACTGGCTGCAGTAGCTGCCGGTGGCAGTCTCTGCTATAGGCTCAGAATTGTGGGTTTGACCCCAGTGAGGAACGAGTTCGGTCTCTTCCTGTGGACTTTTTTCTACCTGCCTCGAATTGCCAGTATAGCATGGGGAAAGGCAGAGGGAAGAAAAAAGGGGTTGCTGTCTGTGTGCATCCATTTGCTAGAAAGGAGTTAAAAGAACATACCGCAGAACAGGTTGGGCAAGGCTGTTAAAGCCAGTGATGAAGCCTCCCCCTTCCTCTCCCTCCTCCTGTGCCTCCGATTTCTCCCAGGATGTTAAAACATCTCCAGACTGTCTCTCTCTCTCGCTCTCTCTCGCGCGCTCTCTCTCTCTCTGTTTCTCTCTCTCTCTCTCTCTCTCTCTCTCTCACACACACACACACACACACACACACACACACACACACACACCCCGGTGTCTGGCTTCCCCTGCCCTCCTCAGCGCATTCAATGAGAATAAAATACTTTGTGCAGAGGAGGAGTGTGCGCGCGCACGAGACAGGCCGGCAGCCGGCTGCAGGGCCTCAGCCCGGCCAGCTGTTTCTCAAGCAGCCGCTGGTGCCCTCCATCGTGTAACATAGGCCCCATTCAGCGGCAGCATTCTTGAGTGTGCATGTATGCCTCTGTGGGTCTGTGGGGTGGACGGCCGGGAGGGGAACGTGGAGGCGAGGATGGAGAAGGAAGTGAGTGTGCAGTGTGAACGCAGACAGCCAGGGAGGGTGGTGAGCTGGAGTCACTGCCAAGAGTGCCAGTAAGTCAGGGGACATTACCACCCAAAGCATCCACAGTTAGCTCTGGCCTGTGGGACGGCCCGGGGCCCTGAGTGCGGCGGAATCAGGCTCTTTGGAAGCAGTTGAGCTCTGATATATAAGTTCTGTGTAGCGTTTACATCCATCCGCTCCATAAGCACACCATATATAGTCATGCTTGAGCTCACTATAACACATCGAGGGGAACCCCTCCTAATGCACAGCTCCTCCGGCCCTGAGAAGCAGACTGCATAGACCATTCCTGTGTGTCGTGGCTGCCTTCTTTTTTGGGAGGGTGGGAGAACAGGCCATTTTTCTTTCTATCTTCACACTGTTTAGAACATGTTTCTCATCCTAGTTTTCCTGGCACTTGGAGAGCTAAAGAACTGTATGTATTGTTACAGGAGCAACTGAATTCCCTGTGTGCATCTGTTTTAGAACAAAAGCTTTGTTTTTCTTAGTAGCTTTAACATCTCACACATTGTGTGTTTTATGGTCCTGGTCTCCTGCTGTCTGTTTTTGGAGCATCTTTTCCCTTTGTGAGGATGAGCTGTACCCTATAACGGGTGCTGCTTATCGGTGGTTGTGGAGAAATCGTCTTTGTGTACCGTGTGTCCCCTTCAGCTGGCCAGAGCAGAGCATAGCTCTCGGGAGGACTGACAGCAGCCGTTTTCCACTTGGCAGAGCTAGGTCTGTGGAGCAGGGCAGAGACAGTAACAAGAAAGAAACGCAATTGTTTTTTTTCCCATAAAATACCTAGGATACTGCATTTCAGCTTGGAATAGACAGCACGAGGCCCTTGTGATTCAGATAAGAGGTCTTCTCCGCCCACCACCACCCTTATTTTCTTTCCTTCCTCCCTCCAACCCCCTCCTTTACTGCCTTTCTTCTCAGGATGTGTTGTGTAGATAAACATTGAGAAAAAGATGATTTGCCATGCTGGGATATTAGGGTAAAGAGACAAGATGGGTACTTTCTTTCCCTTGTTTTCTTTCACCGGCCTCCTCAGGGTGAATTATATCTGTGTTTGACAGTTAATTGTACCATCCTTCTCGTTTCCTAAGCTGAAAAACCCCTCTCTGTCTGCTTCCATCAAGCCTCTTTGTTTGAGAGGTTCCCAATGCAGTGGAAGAACAAAGTGACACTTCTCTTATTTACTGAATTCTCTCTAAAGCACCCTCATAAATGCTCTTTATTATATTTTTATAACTTTATTTCTTTAACTTATAGAAATGGAGTGTTTTAAGTAGAACAAGTGACTGAAGAAGTTAAAATTTCTTCAGAAAACATCGGTGAGTTCAAGGAAAGAAACACACACACACACACACACACACACACTTCTTTTAAAAAGCTGTATGTGTATTTAATGCCTAACTGGAAAGAGCCCTGGGAAGGTAGTCCTCGTGGGTAATGTTCAGAATAAGACTGGGCAGTGCCAGAGGACAAATTACCAGCATGGAAGCAGCAACTGATTAGTATGCAATTGACTCAAAAGTAATACATCCCTTATGTGGAGGTCACTTGCTGGCATTCTTGGTCCAGAATATTCAGCTGATGATGTGTACGTAAAAGCTAGCAGAGCTGTTTTCTTGGTGGGGGGAGCCACAAAAGCCACAAAGATGCTAGGAAATCCAGGTTCAAACATGCCTGCCTTTGAACTATAGTGATCATTTAGGCCCCCCCCCCCCCCGTTCAGCAGTATTCATTTCTACTGTAGATCTGGCCCTGACCACCTTGTCTCTCTCATTTCTCAGTCAACAACAAATTTGAGGCCCCAGTTGGGGGCCCAGGGTGTAGGAGAGCTATCAGACAGCAACCAGGAAGGATGTCAGGGGATGAGACAAGAATAGCCAGTTAACATTGGAGGAAATTGAGCAAGCTGGACAGAGGAGCCCTCTGCATTATTTCATGCAACTGCACGTACATCCACAAAGAGCTCAAAAAAAATTAAAGCCTGGTCAACTGAGGCAACATGGGAGAGGGGCAAAACTAAAGTGGGGCTGCTTGCTAGTTTGCAGAAACAGCCTTGTCTAAGAATTGTTCACTGGGATGACCCTGAGTCATTCCCCAGAAGGTCTGATTAATCATACATTGATTCACCACACTCTGCTTAAGGGGATTGGGAAGTTTGAAAGATACTTTAGGAGGACTTATACCCAGGGGTTGGAGATGGAAAATTAATCTGAATACCCCCTACCCCAGCAGTGTGCAGCTATTCTGTGAGTTAACGTAAAGTAGTAGAATTAACCTTCAAGTATTGTCAAATATGTACTAAAATACTATTTCGCCCAGATTTGTAGAAAAGTTATTAACAGATCCACATCATGTCCAAATACCATCATCAGGTGGTTCATTCGTATGCCTAAAGTGAATTTTTTTTTTAATTTAAAACTAAAAGAATATATAGAGTGCTGTGGATTTTTCTTTTTTAAATAAATGATAGAGAAGATCCCTGGATGCCAGAGTCATCAGAGGTGTCCTGGACCACAGTCTTTGTAGAGAAGATACCCTGAACTAAGGAAGCCTTAGACAATTTAAATATATAAACAGGTTAATTTCAAACCATCAACTGATAAATTGGAAGGAAGGAGTGTTTTTGCCCCACATCCCAACTATAGACTCATGCTGAGAACTATAGAATTCTAGACCCTGAAGAGCCTTAAGAGGTCATTTATCTGTTTTTATGAGTTTGTCTTCATTCTACTCAATTATTGTTGGCAGTATTTACGGATATCTTCATGGAAATCAGTTCTGAAAACTCCTCAGAGCTGCTGAGACCTGCTAATGGTACTCAGGCATTTGGGTGTTATCAGCATAAGTAGGGTGCTCATTGCTGGGCCTAATGTTTTAATAATTAAGCTCATAGATACTACTTAAATTTTTAAAATTTTAAATACTTGAATATTGGCTTGCATTAGTATTAAGTTTCCTTAAGTTTTCTGTGCACTTAGATTTCCTATAATGCATTGTTAACATATACACGAGGTTTGTACCAACTTTTCTGTTCCTAGTTCAAATAGATTTTTGGCATTTTTCATAAGAGAAATTGTTCCTTTGAAAATTAATTAGATTTGAAATTTGGTTTTGTGAGTCTCCATGGAAACTGTGAGTCCTGGTTGCTATGCTGAAGGTGGAAAGTATTCTCTTAATGGTGTATATGTTTTTGACACTGTCGGGCAAGAAAAATGCATACAAATTATATACAAGAAATGGGAATTAGTTATTTGGATGTTAGATGCTCTGGGGAGATGGAAAAGTAATAAAAACCAGGATTTAGCTGATCATGGTGGCACACCCCCATCATCGCAGCACTCTGGGATTACAAGGATCATAAGTTTGAGCCCAGCCTGGGCAATTTAGCAAGACCTTGTCTCAAAATCTTAAAAAATACAAAAAGGGCTTGGGACGTATCTCAGTGGTAGGGCACCCCTGAGTTCCACCCCCAGTACCGCAAAAACAAGCACGCAACCAAAGCCAAAAAAGCCCAGGACTTCCCAAGAAGTAAATAGTGTGTCTGCAGTCTGACACTGCAGACAGCAGAGAGGGAATTTGTTGGATGTGACCGAGGGGTGGAAGAGCTTGTCACTGAAATGAGTGTCAACCCCTGGAAGTCACCTGCAACTGGCCACAGTGGTGACTCAGTTTGAGAAGATCTGCTTGTGACATCCACTGAGTAGGCAGAGCCTCAGGGTCAGCCTGAGAGGCTGGGATTGTGGAGCTAGTAGAGCTGGTGGTGCTAGAGGGGGAAACATCCAGGCGTGTATCGGAACCATGCTGGGCGCCTGGCGATCAGCCCCTGTGAGTCACAGGTACTGATAGGCACAGATAGGGACCACGGTGGAGAGAGCAGGAAGGTGCATGCTTCCGGTTAATGTTCCGATGTTGCCTACACAGCATTTTCTTGGTCTCGCTAAATAGTTCAGTCTAGCCTTGAACTCACAGTGATCCTCCTGCCTCAGCCTCCCAAGTGCTGGGATTACAGACGTGTGCCATTCACGCCTGGCTAGATCATTTTCACAATATCATAGAGATGGGTTGGGTGGTTAGTAGCATCTCAGTCCATAACATCCATTGCAAATTTTATTTAAATGCAATTGGGCTGATTTAAAAGTTAACTGAGATTGCTTTCACTAGACATCTCAGTTAGTTATAAGGAGGGGAGTGGGGACCCAAAGAAAATTTGATCAATTGATTAAATATTATTGGAAGATTAAAATGTTGCTTGATTGCTGGATTTTTCTAGAATTTTGAGATTTCAAGAAAAACTAGACAATGCCTGCTTTTATGCAGCAGATGCCAGCGGTCATATGATCTATAAGCCAGCCCCCAGGAGCAGCAAGAGCTAGTGGCTTCTATGCCACAGAGTCCACGTAGAAAGAACTTCCGATTGGGGATGTGCAGGCTTGGGGGGCAGTGCATTTGCATAAAGTTGCACACCTCAGGGATGTGATACACAAATGGCCTACAATTTATTTGGGGTGCAAGCTGGTGAATTTAGGAGGCAGCAACACTGGGAAGGCCAAGTAGGAGCAGCAGTTTTTCTGTGGCATGGGGAGAAACTGGCCCAGCCAGGTTGGGGCCAGGGACAGAGGAGTCATCTTGTTAAGCTCTCAGAAAGAAGTAACTGGGGGCTGGGGATTTAGCTCAGTGGCAGAGTGCTTGCCTAGCAAGCACAAGGCCCTGAGTTCGATCCCCAGCATGCCCTCCCCACCCCCACAAAAAGAAGTAACTGACAGGCAGACAATATCTAGGAGTCTGAAACCACAAACCTCTCTGGGAATAAGTAAGTGGAAAGGGAATTTGGGTTGTATAAAGGGTGCCATTTATAAATGGCCAGAAATTTTCTTGTAGCTTTATTGACTCTGTTTTGTGATGGACATGACTATGGAAGAAAGAAACCGAATAAGTTAGTTTGCAAAACTACATAACATTGCTTTAATGTGGCTTTCAGTCTCTGAACATTGGCTATTCCAGCTCCGTTGCTTTTGCCGATGCACACGCAGGACTCTGATTTGAGGAGCTGGCACGAGTGGTGTGAAATCACCTGGCTGAGTAATAGGACCTCAGGGGCCCTGTGGGAGAGTACAAGCAAGATGCGATGCTAAGTTTTCTTTCCTTGTACATTTAATAATAAATCTATCTAACTGCAAGTTACTCCTTTTTCTCTGGTACTATTCTAGGAGAATGTGCCTAGTGTTAGTTCCTTATGAAAACTAAGAAATAATCCTGTTTAAAGTGTACATGGAGATTTTATTGGTTTCCTTAACATCTTAAGTTGATGTCATGTGATGTTTTTGAAAAGTAGACTGTCTGTCTGGAAGGCTAAGGC